>CAEGAE010076558.1:0-18561 GCA_903067095.1 Girardinus metallicus
TATATATATATAAACCATCCTGGTAGAGGACTCAGGACAAGGAAAGGCTTATTTCTTATATATTCTTCAAAATGTGAAAGACAAGTAAACATGCCATTTTAAATAAGAATTATGTGTTTTGATCTTCATAAATCAGGACATGGGTACACAAGAATAACTCCCACCTCCCACAGGGATACATTTAGTTATAAAAATATAGTAAAGATGACGTTACCTTCTGTGAACAACATGAAACTGAGGCTGAAAAATAAAAGGTGAAAAGACATCTCCATAGCATTTCAAGAACAACGGAGGGGGGAACAGTTTTCTTTTGCTTATTTGCATTATCATTGAAATGTTATGTCACAAGAGGCAAAAACATGGTAAGAAAATATGGCATGTGATGAAGCTGAAGTTGGTCATCTGATTCACAGATAGCAATTGTTCTTAAAAGTTGTGAGGACTGATCAAAAAAGCCAGAGCTATGCCATCTCTGTTTAGGGTAAATTCAAATTGTATAGCTTAAAAGTGGCTAAACAAGGGCAAAATTAGCAAATAATATCAAATAAAATTTTCTAATCAACAGTAAGTAAGGAGAACAAGACTAGGTGAGGGCTCACATTTATTCTGTTACCACATAGGACAGTGATAAAGGGGTAAAAAAAATGTCCAACCTTCCAGTGTTATAATAAAAATTTTACACATATTTACCAGGTCTCTGACTTGTTTTTATTCAGTGGATGATTTTAGTAGGTCTTACTTTCTAGCATCTTAAGGACTATGTTCATTCTAGTGAGGATTTGCTTGCATGTTTGATGCTCCCGCACACACTCGCGCACACACACTTTTTAAGTTTTGCTGACAATGGGTTAAAATTACAGAGGGTTATGAGTGACTCTGACACACTGTGGACCCCTCCCTGCTTCACCCGTGAGCCCAACACAGGCGTCTTTGTGCTCCCTCCACCATCAGTGAAGATCCATCACAGACTAACCTGACAGCCAACGGCAGGCCTCTGCCAAGCTCCAGCTGCACGTTCTGCTTCAAGCCTGAAGCCAAAACTCCAACTGTATACACTGAACATCTTGCCAGCTCCAGTAATATCAATACTTGAGATAAAGCAAAACATCTATTATCTCTAAAAACTGAAACGGTTTACGTTTTATTTTCTCTTAATTTCTTTGGAAGATCAAGAATTTACAGAGATGGGTCCAGAAAGAAAAACAAACAAAAACAGGGAGAAATATGCTTATGTATGTAAATTTTTACCTATTTTTTCACATGTAAGGCAGAATTTTTATCTTTCGTGCACATTTTAAATGGAAAAACAAAATATTAACTGAGGCATGTTTGGCACTTTCTTCTGCTAACTCCACCTTTAGTAGCCCAGTGTTTGAGACCTTTGAGACCTTTGTTGTACTTTTAAAAGTTAAATATGCCCCCATTCTCACCTGATGATCCCAGCTGCTTGAGAGATCAGAGCATCATTTTTGTCATATTTGTCGTTACATAACGCGATGCATGTTTTCTAGGTGTGCTCTGAAGGGAGGTTGTACTAGGGAGCAATCTCTTTGAATGCCATCCTACCTTGAAATGCTGAGAATAAACTTTGGTTTTCACTTGTTGAAATAATCAATGCATGCATGCTCAAGATGTAAATAAAATAAAAAAAAGCTGCATGTTCTTTGAAACATGCGCTAATTTTTAAGCTACAATATTAGGTGAGAGCGTCATATTTTAACACAGAGTCTTAGTTGTGCCTATTTCTGTGTGAGGTTTCCATGTCATTCTTGGATATGAATTTGTTTATTTCCTTTTGTTCTCCAAAGAGATGTTTGTGAAGTTAGCCAAAAATTGTAAATTGACTGAGTAGGCACTTATCGCTGCAGTCATTTGATTACTTACACATACATTACATGAGTTCATATATTTTAATTTATTGTTGGATTTTATAAAAAATAAAAACTGGTGTTGCAGCTTGCAGTCTGAAGTAGTAAGAGCAGAATGGCAAAATTAAAGAGAGAAAAATAAAATTCATGCTTAGTTAAAGAGAAGCTGAACGTATGCTGTATTTTCATTTTAAAATAAAACAGAAAACTATCCATCCATTATCCTACACGCTTATCCTTAGAGTAGTTATGAGGGGTGCTGGTGCTTATAGTGGTCAAAGGGGGAGAGGCAGGACAGATTGCCTGTCCAAAAAGAAAAATATTTAAAAACCTTCCTAAAACTAATCGCTATGTAAATGTTTGCACTTCATTTACCACAAATTCCACCACATATTGTGATCATATGTGGTGTATTGTTGGCTCTTAGATAATATATATAAAAAAATGCATCTTTCATGATTTTACAGTTTCTGGAAGTTTTTTCATTTATGCCCAATTAATGTGTCACTAGAAAAAAAATGTAAGAATTTTCGAGAAAGGCAAATTGGTTCAATATTCCTCACTCAATTTGCCAGCAGAGTTTGTAACCTGCATGTGGCTACAAAATACTGCATCCAAATTCTTCTGCCACCGGCAAGCATTTCCTGTTAGCTATAAGTGTTACAGTGATAAATCTACGACAGTGATACAAGATACGCAGGGATGTAGCACATCTTAAATGGTGCCTGTCATTCCGTTGCGGCTTCTCTGCTGCTGGAAGTGTGTGTTTTGGCTAAGCTTCCATGCTAGCGGAAGCCAGTCAGAATTAGCTGCTGAGCTATGAGGTAAGATGTGTTCTGGGTGGATTAACACCTGCTGGGTAAGCTAAAACTATGACTGACTGGAAGAGGTCAGGAGAGCCAAAGCCATTTCCTCTGCACAGTGGTCTCATTATTGCCCCTTGATTTCAAAGAGTAAACTGAGCCAGTCATTTTGGTGCTAAACTTACTTCTCTGTTCATGCCTGCCCAGACTTGCTATATACAGAGCTCAGAAGTGACACTTCTTGCATCACATTGTGCAATCCCCTTGGAAGGAAAATAAAAGAGTATGACATCCAGCAACAATGTAATATGCTTCAAAGGCATAGTTGTGGTTCTGTCACATTTTGTAAGCACTTTATAGCTTACCTGCTGTAGATAACTCTCACAGCTTCTTTATTAAGTATAAATCCATATTCATTAGTCCCGGAGGATGAAACTAAAGGCTCGCGGAAAAAGGGCTGCGACCAAGTTGAAACTCTACCATCTTAAAATAACTCTAATCTTAAGAATGTCATTACAATCCTTTAGATATTCATCACTTCTGCAGCAGAAAGGTTATTTATTTAGGAAAAGATTATTGTTTTATTGGGAAATTGAGATTCCCAATAAAACATCAATTATATTCCTGTGTGAAACACTAACAGAACAACTAAAGCAAAGCAAAAATAAAGATAATTTAAAGATAAATAAAATAGTGTTCCCACACAACTATAGCATTACTGCTTTTTTACAAAGCTTTTAATTTTAATCTGGTTAATCGGACCAGAAATGTTTTACATGTTCCATTCTGACTATATGTTTTACAAATGGAGATCATTAATGTGGAACCACCTCCATTATTTACAGAGAAACCGGAATGATATTTTACCTTTAAGATGTCAGAAGTACATCTTGGTTCTGGTCCCTTTCAGACAACTTGTTAGCTTCAGTCTGCAGGATAAGCGAATCTGGATGTTTTAAGTAACTTTTTGATGAATTGTTATTACCTCACCTGCAGTCCACATAGCTCTTGATATAATAGTGTTGTTTGCAAGTGCTCCTTTGTAATATTTACACAGATTACAAAGATTAAAGCCCTTGAAGTAAAGGTAACAATGATCTTCCTGTGTCAAATACATAAGCAGAACAGCACATCTAATTCCAGTTGGAGTAGCTAACTAATTTAAAAGGATGGCTGTGAAAAAAATGTATTTCAAACTGGACCAACTTTAGGATTGGTCTGTAATTTACACATAATCTGATTGTTATTGCTTGGAAAATGGTGGCAGGAATTGTGCTCCACCAATGATCTTTATGTATGAAGCACAAATTAACACAGGCACATCTGAATCTTTTGCAATTAAAATAACTACCAAATAAAATAGTAGGGCATAGTTAACACTAATAGAATAGTTTAATATTTTGCCATTCTCACAACTTTCATTTCTCTGTCAAATTATTTCTCTGAATGGAAATATTTTACATGTTTCTTACA
Organism: Girardinus metallicus; assembly: GCA_903067095.1. NCBI lineage: Eukaryota > Metazoa > Chordata > Actinopteri > Cyprinodontiformes > Poeciliidae > Girardinus > Girardinus metallicus. Next base: position 4,145 of record CAEGAE010076558.1, read on the forward strand.
GGAAAATCACTAGTGGTGCAAAATCTTCAAACTCCATTTCATGTGCAAGTAATCAACATCTTCTGTGTACAAAAGTCCCCACTGCAAAAGTTCATAAAATACTGTCTCCGCAGATCAGTATTGTACCACAAAAATATGCTTTTATCATGGCTGCATTCGTAATAGCTGTTTGCTTGAGCTTCTAAGAACAACTAATCTGACTATACAAAATGAAGACGCCAACAGTTATTTCTTACAGGTAATACATTACCTATAACAACCTTTTTACATCCGTTTCGTAGAACCTCATTCAAAAATACTCTCCCTGTAATGCCACTATGTTTACACATTCACGGATGTTCTTCATGAACCTGACATTGCCTTTGTGACGTAGTTTTGAGTAAGCAACTATCTCTGGTCACAAACATCTTCTCATCGCTACAAATTATTCGATCCTAGTAGAGGTGACAGCTGCCTACCACTATTCCTACCACATTGGCTTCCCCCACCCCCATGGAAAAGCGTCTTTTTGTTCCGCGTCATGGAGGAGAACGCAAGTCTGGGATTAACTTATTAAGGCCAACATCTTTGATCTGAGGTTATCTCTTCCATTTCCACGGCAACTTGATCGTACTGTGGCTTCTTGGCGCACACACACGCACGCAAGTGCTCAAACCCACGCACTGAAACACATGAATGGCCTTAAAGCCCTAGAGAGCATGGCCCATGGAGATGTGAAGTGTAGATGTGCAGCAACAGCTAACCATCGTGTCAAGTTTCTCGGGGCTCGTGCTAAATTTAACCCTGTGGTCCTGCAGAAGGCAGAGGGGTTTAAATGCTGGCCTACAGTTGCTCCACACCAGTTGTTCACCACACGTCTTCCACTCATCGCAAACTCAGGCCAAGGGGAAGACAGCACACACGCGTACTGTCCAACACACATCCCAGAGGCAGGAACGAAGACCACTTATTGAAGAGCAGCGACAAACGAAGCAGGGATTGTTGCCCCTTTACATCTAGAGTACAACACGGGCCAATATGGAGCTCTTTGAGACCAACCCATACTTCTTTCCTGATCAGCGATTTTATGAAGGAGGGGACAGCTACTTCCCCTCTCGCCTACCTGGGACATACGACCAAGCTGGTTACCAGGACAGAAACTCCATGATGGGCTTGTGTGGGAGTCTTGCTGGAGGTGCCAGTGTTGGAGTCGCAAGTACTGAGGATAAAGTATCTCCCTCCAGCCTGTCACCTCATTCTGAGACCCACTGCCCCGGTCAGTGCCTGCCATGGGCCTGTAAACTGTGCAAAAGAAAGACTGTGACCATGGATCGCCGGAGAGCAGCAACGCTGAGGGAGAAGAGACGCCTGAAGAAGGTGAACGAAGCCTTCGATGCTCTGAAGAGGAGCACCTTGATGAACCCCAACCAGAGGCTGCCCAAAGTGGAGATCTTGCGGAGCGCCATACAGTACATCGAACGGCTACAAGCTCTGGTGTCCTCTCTCAACCAGCAGGACACTGAGACGGGACAGCAGGGACTGCACTATCGACCCACCCTTACCCAGCCTAGAGTGAGTACAACAGGAGTGGGATAAAAAGAGCCAAGATGACAGGCAAATGTGGAGAATGTAGAGAAAGTTGTTGGGAAGTGAGTAAAACAAGCTGTAGAATAAAAAAATAATAAAGTGGGTGATTTTTAGGTTTCAGATGTAAAATTTTCTGAATTAGCAGGCTTATGTTTTAGTCAAATATGCACTTCTCAAACTAATATGGCAGATTTTCAAAAACATAAATCTTTTGCGCTGGATTTTTGTGTGCAGTTTTGCATTATAAGTGACTGACAGCAACTTCTGCATGTGTGTCTTTGTGCTAACAGGTGTCGTCGTCCAGTGAGCCCAGTTCGGGGAGCACCTGCTGCAGCAGCCCCGAGTGGAGCAGCACTCCGGAGCAGTGTCCGCCGAGCTACAGCGGTGAGGGTGAGCACGGCCAAATATGAACTTTCATCGGATCCCGCAAACAGATTAGTGTTTTGCTGACGGTACTGACTGTGTAATTTGGCCTCTCTCTCTCTTCAGATCTCCTAAGCGCTGCTGAATCCCCTGAGCAGGGGAACATGCAGGCCTTGACTTCCATTGTGGACAGCATCTCTGCTTCAGACGGAGCTGTGGCCTTTCCTGTAGACATTCCCAAATAGACCTTTCAAAACAGCGGGAACACAGATGTAGATGCACAGAGATCCATAAATTATAGAGAGAAAATAGCTAATTGGTGATGCTGTTTGACTGGAGTAGTTATTTTGTTTTAGAGAATCTACAAACTTTGGTTTTCTGTCTTATGCAAACAATCAAAAATCTGAATTAATGAATTATCATTGCAACTCTAATGGGTCTACTGGCTAAACTGAATTCCTCCTTTTACAATGAGGCCTTATTCCCTGTATTACATGCCTTATCCTGTGGTCCAGTCCTGTTTGTCAGAGCTACAGATGCTCAGTCTAACTTGAGATTCAAAGATTTTGCTGCATGAACCCAAAATCCTAGTTATCTGAGTGAATCTCTGTTAAACCTTCCTCCAGACTCACAGATGGATTGTATTGTTCTAACTTAATTTAATTTTTCTCAGTATCTTTGATTCTTTTTGAGTGAGTTTAATGCTTAAAAAAAAAAAAATACATGAATTTATTTGTGGGGCCAATTTGTACCATGGCAGTTTTGACCAAGATCTGCTTAATTTAAACAGGTTATAAATGCTTTTGTTGTAAATACGTTCCCCTTTTTCTACAGAGTGGTTTTGCCATTTTATTTTTTATCTTTGCTAACTTATTTTTGACTTTTATAACTAAGATTGTTGTGTATTTGTAGATGTTCTGGAAAGTGATATTGTTCTGTTTTAATTCTTGGAATAAAGATGGTTTTCAATAAGCTGTCTTGTGCCTTTAAAGTACTGAGGACTTCAGGAAGAAGCAGAGTCACAATTCTTTAAAAAACAGCTTTACTCATGTCTATATAGTGTCATAAATACAGTACATTTTTTTCAGATGGCCAAATAATAAAATCTTGATTTGTCAGCATTGTTTCACACCTGGAATAAAGACACAGTACTCATAGCTGCCACATAGCACATTACACCTTTTAGACACCTTGGAAAAATCTGTAAAATAAATAATAACAATAATAATAATAATAATAATAATAATAATAATAATAAAAAGATTGTACAGCCATCCAGCAGTTCACGAGTTCATATGCTGTGTTCTCATTGGAGGAGTTGGTCAGCTGGGTGTATGGATTGCCTGCTGGCATTTCTTCACAAAAACTGACCATGAGGTGGTAGAGCAGGATAAGACATGTCTCTGTCAGTTACACTGTCTTACAAAAGTAATCATACCCCTTAAGCTTTTCACATTTTCTCACATTACAAATAAAATGATCAGCATATTTTATTAACTCCAAGTCATGTGTACTGGAATAAAAACCTTAAAAGTGTGGCATGCATTTTGATTTATTTCTGCAAAGAGCAAGGAACACAACAGGTGACAGATCAAGGGATGAAGTTTTGGAGACGCTTAAAGAAAAATCTCAACTGCAAACGCATGGCTAAACTGAAAGGCCAAGCGGAAGAGAGAATTAATCAAAGAAACAGTCAAGAATCCCAAGTTATTTATGGGGTGGAAGGGTGAAATAAAAATGCATGCCACATTTTCCAGACTTTTTCTTGTGAAATATTTTGAAAACCAGGAATCCTTGTTCTGTAACTCCACAATTTTGTGCTAGTTGAAGTTCATACATTGCATAAAATCCTGGTAAAAAAACAAAACAAAAAAAAACAACCAAACAAACAAACAAAACATTTATTTTGTGACTGTAACATGACAAAATTTCAAATATTTTAAGGGCTATGGATGCTTTTGAAGGCCAGTGCAGAGCAGCGCAAGTCACTGACTGATGTTGAGCAGCAATTTATTGTTTGACATGAGAGAAAGTTTGGAATTGACAGAAGTGAGCTACAGTGTCCACACTAAAATTCACACACACAAAGAGTCAAAGTCACATGGTTAGGGTCGGCCTTTCACACATGCAAACACACCACCACCCACAAGCACACTCGACCCCTTCACAAGTCTCCAGGAGATAGGCTGATTTGCTCAATCTCTTTCTCTCTCATTCACACACACTCTCCCTATTCATGCCTCACATTAAATCTCTCTCTAGGCTACATAGTGTCATACAGAAGGCGACAGAGGCGAAGAGAGGAAGAGAAATTACAGCTACATCGTGTCAAAAGGTTTGGTGGGGGGGACAGAAGAAGAGGAGAAGAAGAGAGAATTGGACCCATGAACCTGTGAGGAGTCCTTGTAAAAACACACACTTCTTTCAGTGAGTCCCTCCCACCAATTAATCACACACAGCGCACAGCAAACGACACGCAAAGGTCCAACACAGAGAGAAAGGAGAAAAGAAGGAGAAAGAGAACAGTCACTATTGAATACAGGGCATTGGGTTTCAAACAGCAATATTATATTACTTTCCATATATATTTCCAATATATATATATATTATATATATAATATTTCTATAAAAAACATAAGTCATCCATTTTTCTGTACAGAGATGATAAATGAGTAATACCTTGCATAACCGGTAGAAGGTTAATGTGCAGAGTGATCTGCCACTTATACAAGTATTCATCACTCTTGAGTCCGAAGCAACAACTTGCTCGTCATCTCCTTAAATCTTTTTCACAACTGTCGTGTTAACACAGGAAGATTCGTTTGGTCTTGGCCATTTCAGGACGATCAGAACCAGGACTGGACCCCACAGCTGAGACAAGGAGAGCAGGAACACGACACCACAACAACGAGGCTACTGGGAGCACTGGGGTAAACAAGGCGAGACCGGGACGAGCCTCCTTTACAGCAGCAGCGGAAAGCAACCAACGAGCGCTCTCGGAAAGCAAAGGTCAGAGGTGCCCCCTGTATTGCACGAGTCCGGGGGGCGGGGACGAGAGAGATGTGGAAGGTGGGAGGTGAGGTTGGGCGTGTGAGGGGAGAAGACTCCGCCCCCTCCTGGCGCACCCAATCCTTCCCTCTCCAGATTTGGCATGTCACTCTCAAAAGGCCGCAAGCATGTGTCCGTACAAGTAATGAGAATGCACTGGAAGAGAGATTCAGAGACAGGATGGCAGTATGAAAGAAAGGAAGGAAAAATTAAGACTTTAACATTGAGTACAGCACTGTGCAAATATTTCAATTATTTTTCATTTATTCATGCTTATTCATACTTTGTTTCCATGAAGACTCATATAAACTCAGGCTTTCTGAAGGTGTTTCAAAATCTATTCTGGAAAAAATGCTGCTGCCTACTTTAAGATTTTTACTAATACTTATAAGTTTGTTGGAAGATTATTTTAGTAAATATATTTTAGTAAATGTCAATCTTACTAAAAGATTGACATTTTAGTAATGTCAATCTTTGCTAAAGATTGACATCCCTCTACTTTTTTCTCAGTAAAGGGTATCACTGACAGTCCTCTAGACAAATGTTAAGTTAGCTCCCTGTTGGACAACAGGTTGATAGTCCACCAACAGACACTTTCAGCTAGAAAACATAACAAACTTACCTGTTAGCACTAGCGCTCCTGTTATTAAGTAGAGTGTCGTTAACAGGAATAGGTCCGCACTGCAGAGGGGTCAAGTCTCGGAGGCACAGGGGGAGGAGCTTAAGAAGGCGTGGCAAAGTAGGTGTTGAGCACAGCACGACACAAAGGACACAACATGCTGTTAGTCAGGCAGTTTTACCACAGAGTAGCTACGGAGTGAGCGTGGCTAGCACTGTAACAAACCTTCAGGCTGAAGTTGCTTCTTGGCAGCCAAATTCATGGAAGGCGGCATTGACATAGCGGGCATGCGGAAGCCAGCAGGTAGCGTCTCCATGGAGCCTGCCATCATCCCCAGGCCCGTCCCTCCCTCACGAGCCCGAAACCTCTTGCGCCACGAGGGTGAGCGCCGAAATGACTTGTCATCTCCACTCTGTGAGAGGAAAAATGTGTTGTTTATAAAGAGGAAAACACTAAATAGATAAGTAGATATTTTTGCATCTGAGGATGCAAAATAGAGAGAAGCAGTTAATCTGAAAACATAAAACAGCCTAAGTAAAAGCAATCACCAAAACAAAGAGAAAATGTTCTTGTAAAGTCACCTCCTCCAGTCGGCGGTCTGTTCCCAAGGCTAGAAGGTTGTTAAACTCCCTCTCTAGAACCTGCCTTGCCTGAAAAACACAGAGAATTCATTCAAACCTTGATCAAGTATAATGTTAATATTGGCTGACATACAATGATTTTCCCCCTTTGCATCTCAAACAGCTCAGAGTGGCCTATTGTACCTGGCACAAGATGCTAACTGTAAGTAAAGGGGAGGGGCCTTCATGGATTTTGACTGAAATCTAGGAAATCTGATGGTAAAATCAACACCTCAATATAAAAAAGGCAGTGTACAAACCAGTAAAATAAACAGCGTCACTGTATATACTCATATTCCTCCCTGTACACAACAGTTCAATTATAATTTGGCAGTGGTTTGAAGTTTCATGACCCTCAGGGTCCAGTTAATATCGATTTATACTAAATTAAGATGCCAAGAGAGTTGAAACATCCATCCATCCATTTTCATTACACCCTTATCCCTTAGTGGGGTCGGGAGGTGCTGGTGCCTATCTCCAGCCACGTTCCGGGTGAGAGGCGGGGTACACCCTGGACAGGTCACCAGTCTGTCGCAGGAGTTGAAACAAACTTCATAATAAATTATGAACTGCTTGTACAGAATTTCACCTCATACATCCTGACCCATTCATTTAAAACTTTACTACATGTAACACCAGACGAAGCAGAAGTAACAAATTAAATGGGATCATGCATGTAAGCCGTACATGGCTGCTTCCTGTATAACCACCTGTGTGTTTTGCATGGGGATCTGCAGGATGAGTGCTAGGCTGCTGTAATCGAAGGTTTCATCGAGAGCGACGAGCGCCCCATGAACTCCGCTCTCCAGCAGGTTGCCGCTATACTCTCTCAGACCGATGGACTGGACCCAGTGGATCACCTGTTCGTTGGTCCACACCAAAACGTCTGAAATAAAAACAGAGCGGTGGCACAGAATTAAATAAACACTTTACCTAATGTGCCTCATAAACAGCAAATAGAGGCGTTTAGTGAAAGAGCGACATAAAGAGGTAATGTGCATGTCCGCATGGCGTCAACTCTCTGGCACACTCCCTTTGTTCACTTGAAGCACAGCTGTCAGCCAGCTTTCCAAGTTGGAACAGGCGCAACGTGTGTGTGCGTGTGTGAGTGTTTATGTGTGCGCAAACAGAGTTGGACTGTGATACAAAGCGACAGCTGAGTCAAGTTCATGCTCTGAGCTCAAGGTCAAAAGGGCGAGAGGGACGGCTGGATTTAAATGTGTGTGCCAGCGTGTGTGTGGGGCACTCCACACGCAAGTGGGGCTTTAGATCACAAGACTGGCTTCTTGACAGTTTAAGGAGCACCTGTTATAGTGCCAAGCTCAAATTGACACTATCGGATGAAACCACAAGACGGTTCGCCAGAAACACACTTTTTCTGATTAAACAGTAGAGCCTATTCATGCATGTAGGGGTGTGTGTGTTTGTGTGTTTGCTACACATGAGGATGACTGTGTGTAAACGGTACCTTTCATATCGTGTTGACTGTCTTCTCTCCGACGGTCCAGCTCTTTCCTGTCATAATTGAGTCTCTTCAAGCACATAATTCCATATTGCAGACTAGCCCTAGGGCACATAAAAAGCACACATATACAATGAATCAGTATCCTTCCCATCGCTGTAGCTCATGCATTAAGTCATCAGATGAAAAGTAGAGCAGGTTTAGCAGCTGCTAAGCTGAGCATCACAGCTGCAGACCTGTGAAAGCTGTCCACCATCTTCAGATGGCTTCTCAGGTCCTTTTTGGTCAGATGGTCCAGCATGCGCGCGTCGACCAGGCACTCCATGAAGTAGGAGCGGTACTGGGGCAGGCCGAGGCTGGGCAGCCATTCGTTTCCTATCCACTCGTGATTCATGTCCCCATATGCTAATGTCTAGAGGGATATCAGTAGAAAATGTTACAGATGTGTCACTGCCATGAAGTTAATTGTTTTAGATTTTAGACGTGATGGAAATGATCTCAGAAACAAAAATGTAATAGTATGAAGTAAATATTTTTTATTATTACTACTACTACTAATAATAATATAAAAATACAACTTTATGTAGACTTTAGAATTTAGGGTTTGCATGATGCTCTAAAACACTTTAGCAGTACAAAGTTTCCTTTCAGAACTGTTTTGAAAGTTTTTCACGTTACATCTCAAAATTCAATTGGGATTCTATCTGATGCACCAACACAAAATAATGTACAACTGTGAAGTGAAGGGAAAATGTTGGTTTTCAAAAGTCTTAACAGATAAATTGTGTGGGTGCACATACATGCCACACTTTTCAGAATTTTATTCAACCATGCTGTCTCTTAATTCCCATTCACAATCATTGTGAATGGGAATGCTCTAACATCCCAACAAAATCCCTCAAAGTTTGTGTTGTAACATTATATAAAGCTAAAAGACTTTCAAACGGTGTGAATACTTTTGCGACATTGCAACATAACGCTGTTACACTGCACGTGAATGTATAAAGAGTCCTGGTACACATTCAGTTAGGGAAATCAACCTCACCTGTGCCCAGCTGCCCTCCTCATTCTCCTTAGTGGCAGCATAGTGGAGACAACATACGAGGTTAGCAAGACAGGGGCTAATCAAACACACACACATAATATAAATTCAGAAACACACACACAAATCTCATCTCAGCTTATACTCTGCTAGCATACTAGCATTCATATTACCAATGCTACATGTGTTGCATCCAACAAATACATTCAGATAAGAGCAGGGTCGCAAAAAAAGGCGTTAGTGTGTGATGTGGTGGGTCTTTGTAAGGGTTCTGCAGAGGGAGAGGACATATGTGTGTTGCCGCAGGGACCAGTGTGAGTGTGAGAAAGTGCTGGGTGGGTTTAACATGGAGGGGAGCACCCAGATGGTACTGACCGCTTTGGTGGAGGAAGCCAGGTTCTCCATCTCTTCATGAGTCACCCACACATTTCCGGAGGACTGCTCGGAGAACAGAAACACACACACACACGCACACCCCAACAACACACACCACATACACACAAACAAGAGCATCATACATGGGCACACGCAGGCACACCCAGGAGAACACTCCAGTGTACGTTTTCACACCACCATACACATACACAACGACACACACACACCCACGCACGCACACACAGACAAAGGTTTCGTTGAGTGATGCCAAGGAAGGAGTGTATTTCAGGCAGGTAAGCAGGTAGTTTGTAGATGTATGCATTTGCTATTTTTTTCAAAAGTAAACCATGCAATTAAAAGCAGGTGAATTTTAAAAAAAGAGGCTGATTATTGTGAAAAAGTATCACCTGAGCATGCAAAGTGAGGGTCATGAGTTATACAAGTGCAGGGTAAGGTGTACACAAGTGTTACATGTAAGGGTTATATATTTTCTCTACGTTCATACATGCTGCATACAGTACCTTGAAAAGCATTCTTCCCCCTCAAAATGTTTCACATCTTGTCACATCACAACAATCTAGGCTATATATTACAGCGATTTTATTCGACACCATGGCAATAAATTTTGTGTAAAGTGCAGATTTTCTAAGTTGCTACAGCAAAAGCAGCTCTTTTATGGTGTGCATTTTACATCTTTGCACTTCTAGATGCTGAATTTTTCCCTACACTTCTTTGCAAAAAAACTTAAGTTCAGTCATATTGCGAGGAGATTGTTCTGATTCTGCTTTGGTTTCTCTATTGAATTATGTCTGGACTTTGACTGGATCATTCTAACATATAAATATGTTTAATTCAAAGTGTAGGGTATTGTTTGATAACCTAGTCTTTCTCAGATGTTTATCCCTGATTCATCTGCTGTGAAAGAGAAAGATGAAATAGGTGAATTCAAAGGGCAGAGTATGAGTATTGAATGGGGGAAATGTTTTTGCTAGCTACAATTTTCTGATTTTCTCTGTCATGAAAACGTACTGTTTTCCTTCCACCTCATAGTTATGGGCTACTTTATGTTGATCTAACCCTAATAAAGTACATTGAAGTTTGTGGTGGTAATGTGACAAGATAAGAAAAGGTTCAGGTGGCATGAATCCTTTCGCAGGGCATTGTATGTTTCTTGGTTTCTTGCATGCGCAAATTATTCCCTGAAAAAAAAAACACTGGAAAGAGGAACCATTTCTAACAATGGGGTGTAATGGTTGTATTTGTTTACCGTTCTGGAGGTCAGGGGCGCAGACGGGCTGGTGAGAGAGACCATTTCCTGAATGGCCAAACGCAATTTGAGTCTGTGCAGAGGGTTGCTGATCCCAATCTCTCTCTGGATCTCTGTGTCGGACAGGGCGGACATGATGGCTCCACTCTTCACGTTGGCACGACAGGCAGCCACATACCAGGCTGGCATCCCGACCCACAGCTGTTCAGAGCCATCAGGACAACAAACGTCAACACCACAGTCGCCATAAATGTGCATATTAATGGCAACCTGACACGAAGGGAGCAATACAAAGAACAAAGGGCATTTTTTTTTTATTGGTCATGTCTGGCTGGGTTGATTGGTGAAATACCTCCAGCCATGAAACGACTGTGGGACCATCCCATTGTGCGAATGGAAGGCCTCTTTTCCTCGCGTCCTCCAGAAGCTCATGCCTGAATGAATTCAACACAAAGTTAGAGGGAGAGATGTGTGGCACAATAAGGATGCTGCAAAATATTAGCAGTAAGAAGAGGACTGAAATATTCCAAATATAAAATCTTTTACTTTTTTTTCATCCTTCGGTCCCTCTCAGCCTGCGTGCCCAGTTTTCCCAAAGTCATAGTGTCACCAATGCTCATCTCAAAATCTGAAACGCAACAATAGCTTTTGTTACCATCAGCTAGTCCTCTTCATTTGGAGCACTGTACTTCTAGAACATGCAGTTTACAGAGAACCTGTTAAGGCTGGTAGAGATTGTCCATCCCTGCCAACAGTCTGGTCCATTCGACCCTTCTCCTTCTTCCCAAACAATCGACCAATAGATGACTTGATACCTTTCTTCTGCTTGCTGCGACCAGTAAATGAGAGACGTACACTTTAACTGATCCAATTTCAAAAAGTTATTAAATTATTATTAAATTAATGTTTAAGCTTATGTTTGAGTTTGTGTCTAGCAAAAGATGTGTATTTACCTACATTTTCAGAACAAATCCCACAAAAAGTAAGATGATGCCTACTTTGATAAAAGGTACATACCCAATATATAGTTCTGATCAGAAGTTTTTATGCACTCATAATATGAATAATTTCATTTATCTTTAAATTACATATTTGAGGGCTGCACGGTGGCGCAGTTGTAAACTGCATGTTTACAACTGCATGTTGTACACATGTGAGTGTGTGTGTGCATGGTTGTGTGTCCTGTCTGTCTCTGTGTTGCCCTGTGACAGACTGGCGACCTGTCCAGGGTGTACCCCACCTCTCACCCGGAACGTTAGCTGCAGGTAGGCACAAGCACCTCCCGACCCCACTAGGGACAAAGGTGTACAGAAAATGGATGGATGGAATGATGTATTTGAGATGTTCATTTTCTGAGTGGGATACAATGTCAATCATTTGTTGAGGCAAGAACTGACTTCATGTTTTTAAAATGATTAAAAACCTTGTGGAGCAAAGTCATTTTTGAAATTTGGGAGAGCAGAGTGCTTCAAAAACTGCAACATAAAGATGTACTCAAAACCTGGATGGCCTTTAGCCAACTTACATTTAAGCCCCTCAAGAACCAGAGACCACATGACAAGAAAGATTTGACTGATGCTAAACTTTCCACTGTATTCTGTTAGAATGAAAGAATATATAAAATTTTAATTTGGAAATAATATAGTCACGTTTGGAGCAACAGTGGAGAGTCACAGAATGAAAGCTGCATGACGCTCCATGGGAAGTTTTCAAGGAACTGTTTTCAAGGTGATAATTCAAGGAACCATGTCACCTGCTGATGTTGGTCCACTGGGTTTGGTTAATCCCAAAGTCAATGCCAGGTAATCTCCCAGGATATTCTGCAGGACTCCATACTTCCCTCTACTGTCAGGTTTAATGGAAATGCTGATTTCATTTTCCAGAAGGACTTGGCAGGTGCCTGCACTACCAATCCATGCCTTAATGACCATGGTATCAGTGTGCACGAATGTCAAGCCCCACAGAGAAGCTTCAGGGTGTTGTCAAAAGGAAGATGAAGAGCCGACCCAAAAATGCAGTCAAGCCTATACTGAAGTAACCTAAGCAGAGCCACGGGCTGATCACCTCCATGCTGTTTTACACAAATGAAGTGCACATATAATGTACAGAGTATGTACGTACTTTTAGAAATTTGGGGTTTTCATTAACCGTTAGCCAAGATCCTTAAAATAAACATTATTAAACACCTTAAAATATATCACTGAGTGTGTAATGAATGCATATGTTATGTGAGTTTCATGTCTTAAAATATAATTACTGAAAGAAATAAGATTATATTGTATTTCAGCTGTGTGTTTAAAGTTCACCCCTTCTATTCTTATTGGTACATCAAAATTTCAAACTCTTCACTTTTTTTCGGTCTCATTTCTTCCTGTTTGATGTTAGGTGTTGTATTTTTTTAGTATGTAAAAGAAAAAAAAAACGTTTTTTTTCCCCAACTGTTAGAATTGGTCTTAAATGATTGATGGGTGGGATTGGGGTTGTGAGCTCCTGATGTGTGTGTGTGTTTACCCTCGCCCATCCTCCAGGCTGCCTGTGAACTGAGCGAAGTTGGTTTCCAGCCGTAAACTTCGAGGCGAGGAGGGAGGTGATGTTTCACACTTGATGGTAGCTTTGTCCACTTCCACAGGAGACTGAAAGAGTCACAAAAACAACTCAGCTCACTTATGAAGGACACTCAGACTATTTTACTTAAGCTGTATTTGCAAACTTACTGCCACTTTTCTTCTGTGTTTCCTCAAGTCACTTGGCTATCAGAAAAAAAAGTTTTAAAAAACTACATTGTCAACAGAGAATATTTATGCAAATGCTGATCACTTTGAATGTGTTTTTCATAACTGCGGTGTTCCCTCTGACCAGAGTCATGATTCCTAGATGGTGGCTGGTGTTGCGTCCATGATGCTTAGGCGTGGAATGGCCGCTGGTGGGCGGAGAGGAGGATGATGCCAGGGACTGGGCGGTGGCAGAGGTGGGCAGGGCTCGGGGTCGGAGGGTCACGTTCAGGCCGTCCATGCTGCCACTGTTCACGCGGGACTCGATTTCCTCAGAGCGCAGCTCGGCTGATTCTCTCTCTACCTGGATCATCCTGGGCACACAACACAAACATGCACATCCGTGACATCACTGACCACGTAGCCTGATTACCTCTAACATCGACAGTAATGTAACAGTTTTTCAAGGTGCTTAGAAGAAGGGCAAGCGTGTGCAAAGCCGAAGCTCCAACCTTCCATGTCAGGAAACCATGGCAACTGTACATGGGGTGCCAGTTCCAGCTACACGCCACTTCAATTTATAGATATTTTCACATTAATTTTTAATTTTTCCCATCACTAATAGTTTCTCCGCTGATTCATTTTCCAAGTCAAAGTTTTGAATTTACACCATCTTCCAAATTATTATGCAAATTGGATTTAAGTGTCAAGAAGATTAAATTTTTTTTGTTGTGCTATTAAATTCATAGATGGTATTGTGTCTGAGGGCTCTTTGAATCACTATAATTAATTTCAGAGAGCTGGGTTGATTAGTTTGTCAGGTGAGCTCAATTAAAGGAAATCTACTTAAAAAGGATGTTTCACATTATTAAGCAGGCCTCAGGTTTCAAGCAATATGGGAAAGAGAAAGAATCTCTGCTGATGAAAATCATCAGATAGTGTAGTGCAGTGGACAAGGTATGAAAACACTAGACATTGAAAGAAAAACTGAAGCGTTATCATTGTACTGTGAAGAAATTTGTGGCTGATTCAGAACAAAGATGGGTTTGTGCAGATCAAGGCATAATGAGGAAGGTTTCTGTTAGACAAATTCATTGGATTAAGAGAGAAGCTGCTGAAATGCCCTTACAAAGCAGCAAACAGTAATTTGAAGCTGCTGGTGCCTCTGGAACCTCCAGGTGGAGGATCCTCCAGAGGCTTGTTGTGCATCAACCTACTATCCGGCCACCCCTAACCAGAGCTCACAAGCAGAAACGGTCGCAGTGGGCCCAGCCGTACATGAAGATTAGTTTTCAAACAGACTTATTCACTGATGACTGCTGTGCGACCCTGGATGGTCCAGAT
>CAEGAE010076563.1:0-56388 GCA_903067095.1 Girardinus metallicus
TTTTCTGGATTTTTGTTTTAGATTCCATCACTCACAGTTGAAGAGTACCTATGATAAAAATTACAGTCTTCTACAAGCTTTGCAAGTGGAAAACCTGAAAAATCAACAGTGTATCAAATACTTGTTCTCCCCACTGTACATCATTAGAACCTTGGCTGTAACAATCATCGACTTTGTGAGGACCGGTAGTCTTCAGGGGGACCAAGAGCATGTCGTGTGGAAGCAGATCATGTCTTTTATCCTGGTTATAGGTTAGGTTTAGATTTAGAATGGGTTATGGCTAGGGTTTGATTCAGGCTCTGTACAAATGTGTAAATCAAAGATACCTGTACAAACCCGCTTGCACGTTGTGTGCGAAGGTGTTTGGTTTACGTCTTCTTCAGGATATGTCGCATTAGGGAGAATGATTTATGCTCTGTAGACACTCAGGCTAGTGTTTCTGCTCTTATGGCACAACAGCATTTATCAATACATTATTGACTCTAAAGTACAGGCACAGATTTGACTTACTGTGTTACTTCCAAGAAATCACTATGAAATAAAATCTTGTAGAAACAAAAAACGCTTGATATGAGTTGGCTGACATAAGCCAAGTTGGATGGATTGATGGATGGAGAGACAGATGGATCAGTGGATGGATGGATTGATTGACATGATGGATGGATGGAAGATTGTGCTTTCAGATCATGCTACTGGGATTATGGAACCAACAGGATGAGATTTACAACTAACCAGCTGCTTCCTTTGCTTTGTATTTTATTGCCTCATATTATTTTCCATTAACCCTTACAAGCTCATTGTGGTTAGAGGTGTACCACCACCTCAGCAGGGGCAACGTGGGTGTGTCGACTTCAACAGTCCTTTTCCTTGCCAGGAACTTTCAGTCAATCTCAAGTAAAACACATGATGGGACATAACTATGATATGATTGTTTGGGACTCTTATTTTGAAGCAGCTCTTAAGTTCTTGTCCTGTTATGTTGAAATTGGAAGACTGGCATTTAGCTTTAAATCCTTTATCTGACAAAATTAGAATAAAAGACACAATGCCAGAATGATACAAATGATCTGCAAGCAATGTCCCAACATAATGATTGGTCAATAATTTCACCAAAGTTGGCATCAAATTTTGTGAAAAACGAATGAGCTGTTTCACTGTTTATACTGTATTTTATCATCTCCTCTTTAAAAGGTGAACTACTTAGACTGATCAAATCTCAACTGGGATTTTGGTGACAAACCTCAAACAATCTTTGTGAAACCAATATAGTTTTTTTTTTTTGTCTCATTTACTTTTTTGGCCTGGGGTTTTTTGGTATTATTTTTGGGCATGGTTTATCTCTATATGTTCAGATATATCTATGTGTATGAATTTCTCTTCTTTTCAAATTTAGTTGCTCCAGAGGAACATTTCCATAGATCCTCCTGTGAGATTTAAAAATTCATACCTATACATTGACTACCTACTTCTATGCAAAACACAAAACACATGGTGTTTCTTGTATTCTTGTGCTTGAACAATAGATTGTAATTAGCATCCAAATCGGAGAAGATTGCAAACCTGGTAGTAAACACATCCAATAAGTATTTACTAGCGGCCAGTGCTAAAGCATGTTCTAAAGGCATGACGTGGGGCCTCTTGCCGATGCGTACCTCAAAGCATTGTTAGTCCTCTAGGTGGCTAAACGACAGATGTGATGTCGTGTAGACTATCACTTATGTCCATGCTGGGGTTCAGGTGCTAGCTACCCGCCATGTCACTGTACTGTACTGATGGTGATCACCATGAGGCCCAGACGGGTGGAGCTATCCGGCCCTCATTAAGGTCCTCCCCTGGGGCTTTGGAAACCAAAAGTGCAGGGTGTGGGGGTGTGTACTGGGGGCCCCTGTATGATGGATGTCTCCTGGAAGTGGACAGGGCACAGCCACAATGGACTGACTCCTTAATAGTCCCCCATACAGAGGAAATGGATGAGTGGTTCTCCCAACAACACACTCATGCAAATGTATATAAAAAAAGGAAACAAACGCAAATCTCATAATCTGCTCAGAAACCAGCGGTCGGGTGTGGAGAGCAAATGTAATTTGATTGGCTGCTGTTTCATTCCTGACACAGATATCGGCGATAAACTGAATCCCAACCCACCACCAACTACGCCCTAACGGACTTAGTGACGGACAAAGTAATTGCTTCACATTTTTTAACAGACGTGGCACACATCACATGACACAGCATGCCACTGATGGGGCTCCGGAGGGATCTGGCTAACCTCAGCCTCCACCTGCCACTCTCCGGTCCCAGCTGAGGCCCAGCCGCTACACCGCTACACCTCCATCATCACTAACACCTCCTCGCTTCATACGCCTCATCATAACGCTCCCAGTATAAACACATGTAATCCCACCCAGCACCACGGCTACACTCGGGATCCCCGCCCCACAGGATCAATAGCCCGTGGCCTTGGCCGTCCTGAGGTAACTCACGAGGGAGGTTTGCTGTGATATTGGAAAATTAACGACAAAAAGAGAGGTTCCTCAAAGGCAAGCAGAGGCTTAATGTAAGCTGCTGGATAATCCCTCTGCCCATCATGTTGTACGTTTGATCTTGTACTAAGCAGTAAACGAGGAGCACGGAGATGCGGCTGAAGCTGGAATTTAAACTGCCAATTAATTTGGCTGCCCTGTTTTGGGAGGGGACTTTTTCTGACATATGGTGCCTGCAGATGACCTGCTAGTGTGTCGGCTGAAACACAGCGGAGGCTTTACCTCCTATTTTACAGATGAAGTCCAGGAGAGGTCACTGCTGTGGCAAAACCACAAGATCTGATGTTAACCTGACATTTTGTGTTTCATCACCTGTCTTGGGTGATGAAACTGTTTTCTATTTTCAGCTGTGTAAAAAAAAAAGTATGCCAACAAAGTGAAAATTCATATAACCGAGTAGATTTTAAGAACTTCTACCTTAAGTAAAAACTATTGATTTAATTATGTTTGTGTGGCGCAATTCCTGGGGCGGAAGTGTATGGCAATTAAAGTTCCGTTGGGGAGAATCGATTGCTCATTCAATACTGATAAAATATAATTAAATTCTGCTTAGTCATTTTGAGAAATCAACAGCAACATAGCAACCTACACAGTCTTTTTTTTTTAAGAATATCTACTAGTTTTTATTTAGTAAATTTTTACTTTCTTTTGAGTGAAGTATATTTATTGTGCTCCTTTGTGTTGGCATATGACGCAAGGTCATAATGAAACACGTTGGAAGTTTACGGCTGTAGGCGAACAAGAGTATGTATGAATGTTTTTGCTAAGGCGCTGCAAAGCCACCCACAAGGCGGGTGATTTTACCAGCTACTCCTGTGACACGCAGTCGACACATGAATAACAAACTGCATTGTGTTGCTGAGTAAACGTTACGCAACATAATGTTTTCATTTGAATGGATTTGGAGTCACAGACGTGTCCTCAAGCTTGGAAGCGTTTTCTATGCCGGCAGTGGTAGACGGGTTTTTGTTGCTCGACAAGCTAACGGCTATTTTGTCCGTCAATTAGCGCGGCCGGCGTGCGCTAAGCTCAGAGCAGAAACATATTTATAAGAGACATTTTCTTTTGATGGTGCTCTTAGGGGGGCAGTAATTAGCTCTTTGTGCTTAGGTAATGGTATGGGGGCTCTCGGCTCTGAGGCTGTTCGCAAACAGATTGCTAATGGAGGCGCGTTTGCGTCCACTGCCGTCATTCCTTCATCAGTCATCCACCCCTTTCATTTGAAACACTCACAGCAAAAGATCTGAGACCCACACACACATATATATACATAAACACACACAGCCTTTAAAGGCTGTGGTAAAACTCCAGCACACCCACCTCTTAAGTCTGTCGATTGTCTGTGTGTGATTTTAAAGAATGCCTCTCGTTATGTGTGTGTGTGTCCACCAGAAATGGGTCCACAGGGAGAGCCAAGGGAAGATAGTGAGCAATTGACTAATGAGTGAATAATGAGTGTATGTTTGTGTTTTTGCATTGTGTGTGTGTGTGTACCTTGCACATGCCAGGTCTGTGTGTGTGTGTGTGTACAACAGACTGCGTGGCTCCTCCTGCTCGGGGTTATTAGAGTTAAAAGGGAAGTCTTCAGGCTAAGCGGCGGTGAAAACTGCCTCACACTCATCTGATCAAATGGAATCGCTGCGTGGGTGTGTGTGTGTGTTTGTCAGATTTGAAGGGAGAAGATATTGATGGGAGGTTTGTGTTTCAGGAGCACCTGAAACCTGAGCTGACAGCAGAACGCTGCCAGAGCATCCTGTCCTGGCTCTTATCAGCTTTGCGTGTGTTCTCTCCGCTTGTCCTTCTTTTATTAATGCCACATTCAAAACTTATAGAAAACTTTTTCTTTCAATTATGTAAAACAGTAAACAGGGTGTTTTTTTTTTTATCAAAGTAGGACAAAGAGACAAAAACCAGATTCCTGCAAAAAAAAAAAAAAAAAAAGTAAAAGTGGGGTGGGTGTAATTTATTGCATCTTTTTGTGAGGGTGACTTCAGGTTGAAGCTATGACAGGGTCACACATTGAAACCTAACATTATGACCTCGTCTTATTTTTTTTAGCTTCGTTAGAGCCCGGACCCACCAAACAGCAGAGCAAATCTGCCAGAAGAGGACATGAAAAGCTTCCGTACTAAATCATTTACAATGCTGTGGAAAATGTTTTCCCCTCAGTCAGACAAAAATAACCAGAAAATTTATTCAAACCAACCCATTCCGATGTGGGAAAAAAGCTAATTTCCCCCTAAACTCAATAACTAGTTGTGCCTCCCTTGGCTGAATCGTTTTAATCGAGTCTCTTTGGAGGTTTTTCAAACATGACAAAAAAAAAAAAAGCCCGTTTGAATTTATGTCACAGCATCTCCAGACTTTGACTATGCCACTCCAAAGTAGTCACTGCGAGTCATTCTGTGCACTTCCTGGTGAGTTCTGGATCGTAAAATTTTCTGTAGCAGAACAGAATTCATGGTTCCACTCTGTTGTCATGGTGATGATGACTCCAGGTACTAGAGAGGCAAAATAGCAACGGACAATCACACGACCACCACCATTATTAAAATTCAGTTTGATGCTCTTTTCCCAAAATGCTGTGCTAGTTTTACCCCAGATACAATGGGATGGACAGAGTTGAATAAAGTAAGAAGGAATTTAAGACTTAATGACCACGAAGATGTTAATTTTTTGCTTTATGTGAAATGTTTTATTTTGTCATTGTTGGTTTTTGCCTTAAAAATCTTCCAAGAATTCAATTTTTGCCCATTCCCTGCAATATTATTAAAGCGATTTCTTTGGAAATGGTTTGAAAGCTACATCCAGGAGTCCAGGTCATGTTAGACGGGTCTACCGTCCGCACGAGCTAAGATGTTGAATCAGAGCTGTGCGTGTTCGGCCGGCCGACCAGGTGTATGGCAGGTGTGCTGGCAGATGTCCCCGAGCCTCCAGCCGGTCCTGCAGGGCCTCTGGAGTCATTTACTGCTAAATGAATCCCATCTGCTGGGCTTTGGCGTGGAGACAGAGGAGCACAGCGCTGGACGGGATCAGGAAGAGACTCTTTGTGTTTGTGTTGCGCTGCTTTCATCTGCATGTCGGTCAGGGTTACGATGCACTGTGACTGCTCATGCTGTCATATGTTTTGTATGATGAATGTCAGAGTGAATAATGGGGTGTGGGCTTGTATGAGGCAGACCGGTTGTGTGTGTGTGTGCGTGTGGGGATGGGTGTGCGCTCTGACATGAGGGTGACCTCACTGTTGACTAAATATTACTACATACTAAACAAATTTACAATAGAAAAAAACTTGTATCGTCTTTGTCCACGCTCCGGTTTTGTGAGATGGTAAATAGTACTTTATCAAATGAGGTAAAGCCAGATTTAACAGTGCAGTGCTTTATTTAAAAATACAAGGGCAAATGTGAAATTAGCCTTGTTACACCTTTGTGAATGTAACATTTGTGTAAATAAATTGGCATAAATGATAGACAGAGGTATTTGTCAGGAACTAGAACTAAAAAAGTTAGTAGCATTAACTGAACGCACTGATCATAAACATTAGCTAAAAACATGCAATTTTGAGCATGTTTTTAGCACAAAATTTACCTAAAACAGCTAAGTAAATTAGCATTGAGATAAATCTATTTAGGGGAAGCTAAGTTAGCAAAAACACTAACGTGCCAAACAAAAAGTTATATTGAAATTCTTAACAATTTTCTCAGCCCTTTGGTCTCAAAAATCTGTTATTTTATTGGAGGTGGGTAAACAGACTTTTGAAAGCCATTGTCTAACCTAAATTATTTTGTCTTCTACCTCCAGAAGTATGATGCCCAAAGCCCTTGACGGGCAGATCGTCATGGAGAAGACGCCCCGGTACTTCGTCACAGTGGACACGCCAGCGCGGGTCCATGCCATGTCGCAGGACGTGAAGCTGATAGTAGTCGTTCGCGACCCTGTAACTCGAGCCATATCGGATTATACGCAGATCATCTCCAAGACTCCCGACATCCCGTCCTTTGAGAGCCTGGCCTTCAAGAACCGCACCACAGGTACGCTTTGAGTTTCTTCAATGTTCAACTTTACATGTCAAAGCTTGTAATCCACATAAAAATGTGTTTAGCTTTTTGATATGACATATTTATCCACAGTAATTACCTACAACATTTTCTTCTTACTTTATTCAACAGCTGGCATGTACTGGCACATATATGAGCAGTTTTGTGGTGTGGCTAGTAAGCTACACAAAGTAAAAACTAGCATAATTGTAAACATAACCCACAGCTGTGGGTGTCACACCAGAGCGTACCACCATTTTTGGGGCTGAACTAGCTGCAGCTAATGGGTAGAACTGTGGCAGATCCTGGCTTTGAGATGAGATAAAGTGTAAAATTGATGTGTGCTGAGGATAAAACCCCAGCATTAACTTAAGGATGTTATCTAGATTCTGAGATGTGAACGAAACAGGGAAGATTGCTGATTTTCAACTTTATTTGGAATATTAGCAATAAGTGCACCTTGCTTACAAGATGCACCAGATGGTGCTAATGATTGGGAAATTACATTTCACCATTCAAAGTATTACCAATGCCTTAGCTTTGACCATGGTGTGTCCTGAAGGTGAGATGAAGCAAATAAATGGACTGAGAAATCATCCATCACTTTGAGTTCTCATGTACTCCAAGCAACCAAAAATCAGAGGCTGTTTGATATTTTTTGCGTGTTTGTATAAAAAAACTAAAATTTCAACAGTATCAACAAAACTGTAACATCTACAGGAGGATCACTCATTATCAAGAAGCTCATGCAGGACGCATCCAACTAGGTGTCTGTCTCTGCTCAGCTAAGCATTAGCTGCCTTTAGCATTAGCATTAGGAAAGTTTTATCTGTGAAAAAATTAAGGTGCAAACATAGTTATCTGCTCCAAGTCAGCTACTTATGCTCATAAACTTTCAGGAAGACCACATTTAAAAAAAGAAACATAAAGTCAATCTGTGCTGTTTATTAAATCAAATCTTCTTACGATCCCTAGCTAACAGGTCCTTAGCATGCTACCAAAAGAAGCTACTATATTGCAAAGTACAAGACCACTCTGTGGTTGTATATTGAATCCAACATTTTCAACACCTTCTCCTATCATTTTACACTCGGTATCATTTATTACTGTCTGGATTAGATAGACTGGTATCAATTGTAGAACTCAAATACTTTGACCTCAGCCACGACTTTGACTAGAACCGAATGTTTCCTCGTCCAGACCCCAGGCTAAAAACATTGCCACATCATAACCAGCCCCTTTTCTCCCTACCTGTATCTCTAGGTCAGATTGACTCTCTGTGGAGCCCACTGTGGATCGGCCTCTACGCCCAACACATGGAGCGTTGGCTGGCTTGGTTCCCCAGGAATCAGATCCATCTGGTCAGCGGGGAGAGGCTCATCTCTGACCCGGCTGGAGAACTGGGCAAAGTCCAGGACTTTCTGGGCCTGCAGAGGATAGTCACAGACAAGCACTTCTACTTCAACAAAACGAAAGGATTTCCCTGCCTAAAGAAGCCGGAGGGCAGCAGTAAACCCCACTGTCTGGGGAAGACAAAAGGGAGGACACACGTCTCCATAGACCCAGAGGTGATCCGGAAACTGAGGGATTTCTACAAGCCCCACAACCAGCGCTTCTACCAGCTCGCAGGGCAAAACTTCGGATGGCACTGATCCGTAACCTGCATGGAGCGAGACGTCTCTGTTGACACTGCTGCCTGACGGAAGCAGATGAAACGACTCAAAGCGCGCAAAACAGAGTCAACAATGTCTTCAGACAGCCGGGCAGCATCTCAGCGGCACTGGGATTTTTGCTGCCCGGCTCCAAAATCCCAGTGTCAATATGTTCTGTCTGGATCAATCAGTCGTGTTGACATCTGTGTATGTCAGCGATACACTCTTTGTGCTTTTGAGGAAGATGCAGTGAGACCGTGGCGGTTTTACGCCGAGTGGTGAAAGCTGAACGGCTTTTAGCGTCTGATTCACAATCAGTTGTAGTCGTACAAGGCAGCGAAGAACTCAGGGTCCTCACACGCGGTCCCCTAAATATTCCACACCTTTCAGGACTCAAATTTTAGTCATGCAGTTTTATATTTCCTTTTTAAAATATTTACTTTGAACCAGACTATTCTTATCATCAGTAGGTTTTTCCCCAAAAAAAAAAAAAAAAAGTTTAATCAAAATCAAAAACAAAGCAAGACAATGGTCGACGTGGCTTTTGGTTGTCAGAGTGAATTTGGACCATTTCTCTGCTTTTGAAGCTTCTGGACTTACCTATTTCGAAGTCTTCAAATCTTGGACATGTCAGATTAGGAATGGAATATTCTAGAGCAGGGGTCGGCAGCCTACGGCTCTACAACAACTCGGCTAATGTTTTTATCTACAGACGTAACAACAATGCAAGTTTCAACAGTGTTTCGTGGAATAACTGCATTGAATTTCCACAATTACCAGTAACATATATTTCTGTAATAAAATTTGAAAATTTGCTTCTTTTTTTTTGTCCCCACAAATATCAACATCCTATAGAAAAAAATGTATTTATCCTCTTTTTGCAAAATGTTTTGTTATTTGAAAACCTTAAAGAAATAAAATGTTGATTCTTTTAACACACTTTCTTTAGTAGAAAATTATAAGCTGTCTTTCTTCAAAAAGTCGTGTAACATTTGAAGCTGTCGAAAATAAATGCCTCCGTAAACTCTAAAGGTTGCAGACCCCTGCCCTAGACTGAAGCAGGTTCTTTAAAAGACAATTTGTGAGCTTTGGATCTGTTACTTTCAACAAAAAAAAACAAAAAAATTAAAAGCCGTTTAGTCTTTTTATTTTTCAGCTGTCATGGCCAGTTTTGCCTGAATTATAGCTGTCTGAAGAATAAAATGGCATCTCATTATTTCTGAATGAGTATGGATTCAGTCATTAAGTCAAACAGCAAAGCCAAAATCAAGGCGTTACGCAGCAAATCAAAGATGAAGCACAGCCATTTAATTTGAATCAACGTGTCTTTTTGTCTTTAGACATTAGAAGAAGGAAAAATGTCTGGAAAATCAATAATTTTCTCATACTTCATTTCTTCTTTCCCTACCTATCCAAACCTAACATATTCCACATTTTTCCAGACTTTTCAAGGCTGTGTAGGAACACTGACAACAAACACATGTTCATTTATAGACCCTCTATTTCCCCCCACGTTTCCTCCTCAGACTCAGATTTTAAGAATTTAAGGGCATTCGGACGTACATATTGAAAGAATGCCCTGCAAGCGTTGTTTCCAAAAAAGGTAGGAATGAATCTTTCATGCGGTAAGCAGCAGAGTCGAGGGGCGGGCGGGGCGGAGTGAGGGAATATGTGTATGAGCTCAGATTTGACTGAGTGCTTTTGTATCCTTGAATAATGAATGTGGTTAAATGGATGTAGTGGGAACTGGTATGGATCACTTGGCTCATTTGTATGCTTTGCTTAGGTTAGCGAGTGCGGAACCAGCCTGCTGCGTTCCGCTTTGAGCAAAGCAAACGGACCGGCGGAGGGCGGCGGGAACATCAACGCCGGGAAGTTCGGCGTGTTGCTAGCTAGCTAGCCAGCTAGCCAGCCGGTGTTTTGTACCGAGCCTTCCTGCGTCCGCTTACACACGGTTTCCCGTTTTCAGTTTGCATGTATTTTGCACTAGTTGTTGTCCAACAGGAAAAAAAAAATAAAAATATTTTTAAGCAAAGACGCTGCTTTCTCAGTGTTATTTTCTGCTACGTGTCGATTCACATTAAACGACATGAGAATATTTTAAATGTAAATGTAAGATGCTGGGGAAAAGTACTTGACCCCTTGCCGATGTCTTGCTATTTTGTCACACTTGCATTAAACATTTTAGGCCATTAAACAAACTATTTTTATTTATTTTTTAATTCAGACAAGGACAAACTGAGTAACAAAAAGCAGTTTTCAAATCATTGGTTTGGGCAAATCATCCAGATAACGAAGCAAAAAACCGTCAGTGTGACGAACCTTTTCTAATGTACTCTAAAGGTTCACTTTCTATCTTGGTAGTCCACAGAATATTTTCCCAAAAAGTCCTAAGATTCATCAAGATGTTTATTGGCAAAAACGAGATGAGCCTTTGTTTTCTTTATTTGTCAGTAATGGAATTTGTAGCTCTCGCATGGATGCAATGTTTATTGCATTCTGTTTCGTATTTCCGAATCATTAGCAGTGGCTTTAACTCAGCTGAGGTCTGCAGAGCTTTAGATGTCATCCTGGGTTCTTTTCTGGCCTCCAGGATAACTTATTGGTGCCCTTTTGGAGTAATTTTGTTTGTCCAGCCACTCATTAAAAGGTTCACCTCTGCTCCAAGTGGATCTCACTGTGGTTTGTTGGGGTTAGAAAGCCTTAAAAACATCTCCCGTCTGTGTTTTTGGGGCGCCTTTGGTTCCATGTGTTGCTATTTTGAGTTTTTTTAGTTTACTAGATGTTAGACAGGTCCTATTTATGGCTATTTATGATCAGGAATTAATTAGGTCTGTGTGGCTATGAAACACTAGGAAAATATGTGGTGAACTACAGTTAAATCATATCTAACTAGAACAGCAGTCATATTTTCATGCAGGGCCAGGTTGGTCAAAAATGAAATCATTTGGTTTTGTAGTTTGTTTAATTTATTTGGATATCTTAAACATTTACATTAGACAAAAAAATATTCAGGAACTCTAGAAATTGTAGACTATGTCTCTGAACCTCAGTTGAATGAGTCCATAAAAACCCTACTAAAATGATGTAAAACGCCTGGTGCTCCCCATAAAAATGTAAATAGAGATTTTAATTTCGGGACTTTTTCAATTTAGCTTATGTTGTTTGTTTCTATAACTGACTTGATACAATTCTTCTGCTTCTTGTTGAAGTGGGGAAATTGCTCACGGCAAATACAAAGGCAACACCGCCACCTTGTGGTCTTTAAATTCAACGTCTTGAGAAAAACAGTTTCAAACATATGAAATTACATTCTTTATTATGATGATATACGCTTTTTCCCATTTATCTTTCAATAAAATGTGTTCATAAATCTTCCCCTATATATTATAATAGCTTGCAAATAATCACCCACAAAAATATAACAGAGACACCTCACAAAGAGACTGTAAATACTGTAAGATATGAAACAAATAAAGACAAAAGATTCATGCTCTAGCCTTATAAACCCAGCTTGTGGAAAAATAATTGAAACTTAGGCTGAATACGTTGGAAAGTCATTGATGTTACACAAAAAATTAAGTCAAAATGCACTTAAAATGCTTCTAGACTAAAAGTATCACGTTCTGCATCATCAACGTAATGCAAAAGTACAAACAGAAAGCTTAGAAAGAGGCGCATTTCTCAAGAGGGAAAGTTTTGGCAATTTGCACGGAGGGCTACCCGTTGCTTTGGGATCGGGGTTAGGCAGAGAAACGGCTTTGCCCTTGTTCAGCATGCTGTGTGATCAGAGGCATGCTTCTGGATGTAAAGGCACTCAGCGTTTCCTTTAGTCATCCTCCATCCACATCCACGCAGCTTCTCTTTAATCCAGCTTTCCATGCCTCAGAGAGTGAAAGAGCAGAGTCTTTCTGTTCACTTCTTGGAGATTTCTTATTCCTCCTCGGTCCACAGCCTGTCCGGTGCAACTTTTTTGTTGTTTCAGAGGACTGAATTTGGTTCATTTGAAAAAAAAGGCAGTGATTAGTCTCTCAGATATATGTTAAGTAAGTTGCAGCAATCGGCATCTACAGCTGTGAAGAGTCAAGGACTCGCAGTGCTTCATCGATCGGAAAAGTCCAATGATCAGTCAGGTCTCCAAACTATTGGATGTGCTTGCTTTAGATTATGTTGTGTTTACCGGGTTGGGGATCAAGTCAGTTCATCCGTAGATCTTTCATCCAATTTGTTCCTTCGCATGACTTTCGTGCCATAATGTGATAGTTATTAAGCCATATTGAAGGAGTCGTTTTCCTTCTGAGCAACAATGCTTAGTAGAGGAACATAGCTAATGAAAAGTAATATGCAGAACTCAGCAACTTGCAAAAAGGTTCAACCAGATTTATGTTGCGTTCCAGACATCTTAGATACAGTGGCGTTAAACGGTGTTTGCCCTTTTACAGAGTTCTTCTGTTTTTACTTCTTTGTCAAGCTTCAAAGTTTCAGATCATCAAAAAAGATCATGTAAATTTTCATGTGCTAGGGGGAAAATGCTATCTGAGCCACACCTGGGCCTCATTACTGCTTGATCTGCGGAATCCAGAAATCACTTAAATCCAATCAATCTGACAGCATGAAACAGCAACAAATCTTGCTGTGATGTAGAAACATTTAAAACAGATTAGAAAGTCAGTAATAAAGCTATAGATGAGGCTTTGGAACAGCAAATGGAGAAATCCTGGCACAGAGGTGAGCTTCCTCTGTTCCTGGTATAGCATAGCATCATAATTCATAATGCTATGTAGACCAGGAAAAGCAGATTGTTCAAAATTGCTCAGAGGTTGCTTCAATTACTCATTCAGAAGGTTTCTAATGTAAAAACAACAAACTAACAAAAAAAACAAGTACTGACTCAAAAGAACACAAAATGCTTTCTCATATTTGCTTCCCAAAAATTCTCGATGATGCCAAAGACTTATGGGAAATTGTTCTGTGGATTTATGAGCCAGACCAACTTCCAGGACTTCTTGGGGCAATCACAGTCTCATATATGGTCAGATTGGTTTAAATTGTACTTTTCCATTTTTTAAAATGAATTATCCATCTCTGATTAACCTTGCCTGATATTAACATTTGATCCATTATCGAAAACATCTGATTGAGATGAAAACAAAAGAAATCCGTAAATGGGCAGACACTTTTTCAAAGCGCTGATTGGCTTTTCAGACTATATCTAGGAGGGAAGATATTGATTCCTCATAATAATAAAAAAAAATTGAACTATCAGTTTGTTTTCATATGTCAAATCGCATTGAAAATATAGAAATTTTGTACATAAATTGGTCTTTTGGTAGTCAAATGAGACAAAAAAGCATAAACAATAGTCATCAATTTACATGTTAGCTCGCAAGGGTTTTTTGACAGCATGAGTATTCACTTTGCTAGCAAGCTAAAGTGAATAAAAAACAAAGACAATTCAAGTTTGACTCTCAGATAAACGTTATACATACTCAAAATCTGACTGTCATCATTTAACTTATGACTCAACTGTTTATGTTATAGTTGTTTAAAAGGACTCAGGGCGCACCTCTTACCCTGTGTAGCCGTCTTGAAGATTCAGAATTGATTCATTTTGTTGCTGTGCTTCACGTTGACACCAAGTTCAGTAAAGCCTGCTTGGTAAAGCAGATTTACAAAAGGGGGAGGAGAAAAAATAATTAAAAGCATCTGTGCGATCCTGGGAACTGCCAAGAATTTGGTGCAAATTTGAATCGACTCTCAACTGTTTTATGTTCCACATACATTAGGAAATACAGCATCTGAAAGCATACACTGAGAAACAGAGCTGATGTTTTAATACAAGAAAATAACACAGTGTGGCGCTGTTGGTGAAATCCACACACACACCCATTGGACCCACAGTGGCCACCTTGGATTGTGCCAGTTAAATTCAGGTTGACCAGACGGTTGGATCTACCAGCTAAACCTTCATTCAGACCAGCAGAACCAGCATGATATGGATCCATCTTCACAATTTAAGAGCTGGCAGGGAGCAAAGCAGAGCGGGAAGTCGATTGTGTAAAGTCGCGTGGCGGGAAAAGAAAAGTCAAAACTTTCAGCGAGCCTTTTTACAGTATTCACACTGTACCACCCAGAGCGTAACATCCATGTTGTCGCGTCTCAAGACCCGGTTCCTCTAGCAGTACTCCTCTCCTTGCGGGTCGGGCAGGTCGTTGAGGTCCAGGAAGATGGAGGCGTTGGAGAGTTTGCGGCCGCTCGTCGACAGGTCCAGCAGCTCTTCGGCGGTGCTCGGCACCGAGCTGATGTACATGTCCCACACTTGCTCCGGAGAGTCCAGCTCCAGCAGCTTCTGCTTGATCTTCAGGTTCTTCTCAATGTTCCTGCGCTTGTGCTTGAACTCCAGGATGGTTTTGGTGTAGCGGTTGATGGTGGTAACCGAGGACGCCATGCAGGCCGTGAAGGAGCTCCACGCCAGACTTCGAAACAGAGAACAAAGCCTGCTTTAATCTCGGACGATAAGAAACATTAACCACTGAAACGGCTTAAGTTTTTATTTAGACACATTATTTTATAAATGTAAAGTTCAATAATGCTTTCATTCTAGGAAGACCACCACTGTTTTGGTAAAAATCCTCTAACAGTTTGATTTAAATTTAACTGATGCTTCAGTCAAGGGTGGATTCACCTATTCACGAATCAAATATGGAAAATATACAAAAGAAAAAGTGGCTTTGGAAGCTGAAATACCTGACTACAATGCTACTAGACACACTATTGGCTGGCATTTCAAAAGCAGCCAATCCATGAACTCCAATCATTTTCCTTTGTGCTGATTGGCTGTACACCAAAGCATGGAGACGGTTCCCACTGAGAATATTGATACGTCTTTTATGGAGAGCCTTTTCACTTCCATTCGAAATTACATAAATAAATAAACACTACTATCAATAAATAATTCAAATAAATGTTCCCATGAAATAAAAACAAAATAAATACTGACAAAATTTGCTTTTTTTAATGGAGAGCTTCTTTTGTCAATCCCAGCTGATCTGTTTAACTCACTCCAGGATTATTTAAGCATTTATTTAATTGTTTATTTATTCATTTCATAATGCTGTTTTACTTTGTGGCACTTTTCTATGCGTTTCATACAACCAGGTAATAGTCGCCACTGTGAGGTAAACTGTACTCACATGTACGACCAGCTGTAGTCCCACGTTTGTGGTTTCCAGTTCTCTGGACCCAGACTGACGGTCAGCTGGAAGGCGGTGGTGAACATCATGTGGGCCACCATACCTAACAGACCTGCCTCACACAGAGAGGGGGGCATGTGACGCACACACAGAAACTACTGCACTTCCAAAATGTCCCCACTTGGTGGCAGCATTGCATAAAGGAAACCTGGGGCACATTAATCTATAACCCGTTTTACTGAGAGTTTTTCCCAGATTAAAAACATCTTAAAGGTGCAGTATGTAACTTTTATTAAATATATATGTATTTTTACATATTTATTAACAAGACACGGTGTCGCTTTCTGTCTAAAATGCTTTTCTCCTCGCTTCTCTTTCATAAACCCGACTCCCGAAGACTGAAGTCGGTCGCGCTGGACTTTACCGGGGAGTATCAACTTTAACGGGGAGGGGTGAAAATATAAATGAATGTCACGTTTTCTTCCAGATTGCTTGTGAAATAAATCTGGAAATGTGAGAAAGAAGCTACAAAATGACCTTCTTTCTTTGTGTCATTTGTTTTATTTAAAAAAATAAATAAATACATTTTCTCGCTTTCCTTACATGAACCATTGAACGCCTGCGGAGGACAACAAGTGTGAAAACAACTGGAGCCTCCCAATCCGATTACCGCATAAGCTCCCTCCGGCAAATCCCTCCACTGAACAAGAGTGCGCCAGATTCTGCAGCAAACACCTACATTCCCATCCCCTCCCTATCAATGTTTCGTTTTAAAATATCCTGGTACATTATCATAACGCCACGTAGATCAGGGAAGGCTTTGCCTCGGGATGAATGACACATTTCTTGCCCCTGCATGTGGGGAGGAAGGGTGTTTTCTTCACGATCATTCCGTCTGAAGTGGATGAATGTCACTCTGCGCGCGTTAAAGCACATACATATATCCAGCCTCAGCATATATGTACGTGGCAATGTTATTAGTTCTCTTATGCGCCTCCAGAAGACGCTGCTTTAGTTTCCCAGTGTTTTTTTTTTAATCGACCACTAGATGGCAGCAAAGTCAGAATAAATGATTTGACGCGATTACCGATTTTGTCTCTTCAGCGACGAACAAAACAAATGGATTAGATGATTATCTGGAAGACGTTTGGCCACACTATGAACTCTGACCTGTCTGCTAGTCATACATATTGATACATTTTTACATACACAGAAGCAAATTGTGTATTTTCTAAGGTTCAGTCTGCTGGGTAGTAAAAAAAAAAAAAAAGAAAAAACTAAACTTCTGTGCCACATTATGGTATCAAATTAAGAGAAATTATGATATTGTTTTGTCACAAATAATGGCAGCCTACATTGTGTTTTATTTAAATTTTACAGACTATGACTGTCGAAATCAGTGTATAATTGTGAAGAGGAAGGGAAATGATACATGGCTCTAACTCAATTGTTTGTTGTTTTTTTTTGTTAAACGAAATCTGAAAAGTGTGGTGTGCATTTGTATTGAATCTGCAGTATCTAGCTTTTATGAAAACATATGCTTTTCACATATTTGTTAAAATTATCATTACTTTGTGACTGTGATAAGACTAATGATCTGTGAAAAATAAAAAACGAAAAAATAGAGCTCCTTTGTCTACCTTCTCCCCAGTGCTCCCAGTAGTAACTACAGAAATACACCGTTCTGCCAGAAACAACCAATCAGAGCCAAGAGGAGGGTCTTAGCGCTGTCAATAACTCGTCATCCGGGATAGACACACGTCACTGGAAATTATTTGTACTTCCTCATAAAGTGCCTTTAAATAATCTTATTTTTTTCATAATCACAATAAATTGAGCTGAACTGACCAAACTGTAAAGTTTTGCCTAACATGAAAAACACATAAGAAGCATAGTGTTGGCAGCATCATGCTGTGGGGATGTTTGTCTTAAACAGCAGCAGAAAAGAAAAACTAGGACTAACACAGTGAGAGCATCTAGGGTCTAAAACTGAATCCTTCATCATGAGTGGTTTATTGTTTAGCATTTAGCATGACCAATAACAAATGAATGCATCATCTTTCAGATTTCCAGTTATACCAAAGTTTAAAAAGCATTTCTTCTTTCTATTTTTCCATAACTGTGCATTACTTTGTGTGGGTCATAAAACATTCCACAAAATACAATAACATAAGCTGAATTTGCAACGTGACAAGATGCGAGAATGTTCAAGAAGTCCTTTTGCAAGACTACATTTGGAGGATAATAACCTCCAAATCTTCAACACGAGTCTCCCACTCATGTGCAAGTAATTCTCCTCAATGCCTCTATGTGTATTCATGAACGTGGAACAATGGCATCCTCCTGTTACGCTCGGTTGAAGTTAAGTATTTTACATTTAGCAGGTAATAAAATGAAGTCAGGGCAAAAACGTGACGATTGGTCTCCAAACTGCAATCGCTCATCGACAGAGCGATCAAAGCAACAGGCACCGTTCCAGGCTGAAAGCTGATTGGACCTGAGGAACTACTCATCCCGATGCGTGTTGGGAAAGATCTCTCAATTGTGTTTTCTCCTTTGCACTTAAGTGAGTCACTTGTATTTGCAGTCTAATCATGGGATTCCCGGAGATTGGTGGGTGGACGACTCATTTTGCAGAGTGTGGTGGAAAAGCTCTGCAGAAGCATCTCTCTCTCTCTCTGCTGCTACAATACCGTCTTATATGCGAACATCCTGTCAACATCCTGTCAAACAGTTGAAACTAGAAAGCACATTAGCTGCTTCAGGGTCTGGGCAGAACCTGTATCAAGTTAGGACACAATTTTCCACCAAAAGCCTTAGTTTAGTTGGACTTTAGTGGATGGGAAGACTGTGCAAGCACCGATCTACTTTTTTCACTTCCGATACCGATATCTGAGGTTCAGTATTGGCCAATACAATCCAATACAGAAAAACAGCGCTGAATTGACTTAAATGATTCTTTTTGTCACAAGCAGACATAAATCCAGTGAATAACAAAATCTGATAACTCTGCACCAGCACAGCACACTGAAAAACGCCATTCGCTTCACAAGCTCGATCAAACAAGAACTTTAATTTGTTCACTCATCGCAATTAGGAGTAGAACATAAATAAGAAACTGATAAAAACAATAGCTCGACCTACCTTGGTCAAACATGTGAAGAATAAACCGCAGCAAACCTTTCAAATAGTCCAGAAAGTGTGATTAGGAATTCTAAATATAATGTAAAATAAACAATAAAGCATGACGTCGTTCAGAGCACCCAGCATAGATCTAGACTGCATAAATCCGCCCTTATGGATTTGGCACATTGTCACCAAAACCAGGTCAAAGAATGGCATGTTGGTCACCAGGTCTCCATAGAAACCATTTACTTTCTATGGAGATTGTAATAGTCGCAGAGGGTGGCGTATGCTTCCTGCTACTCTCACACTCAAATCTTTGTCGGTTGCAGTTGTTGATACAATAATAAGAAAAAAAAAACATCATGCTTTTGTTTTTTCTACCAAGATTAAATTTTGCTGTTAAAATTGAAACCTGACTCATAGCTCTAATGGGCTCCAGCTTCTACATATTGTAAAAAATGATCTTCAGGTTCCTCTGCCATCGTCACCTCACCAAAAAAAGAAAACTCAGATGCCTTCTTATCATATCATGCATGATTGACAACAGCAATAAACTTTAATTTGCGCCCTTGTATTTTTCCCCCAGACCTCATTACCATAGTCTACCTCCTGCTACTCATCCCATTAGAAAAAGGAAACGGCTTCTGGAAGCCTTTCCTTAATTCAAACATTTTACAAGCGCACTAAAGCCTCTGCAATGTTGTCAGCTTAGCCTGGGAAGCTGCTTAGAAGGCAACACACGGCGACAGATCTTAAACAGTGAACTGACAACACGAGTTTCGCTCTCCAGCAGGACAGAAACAACACAAACTTTAAGGGGTTTCGCCTCCTCCTTTTCTCCAGACGACTGGCTAGAGCAGCTACAAAGCACCAAAGCACGACCACGAGAGTATAACTCAGAGATGCCGAGTTCAAGCCCCGTCAGCTCCGAATGAAAAGACAAATCGTCTGCAAGCACAAGAGTAGGAGTGAAGGATGGCCAACAGCTCTGCTATGATATAATGGTCCTGAAGATGGCGACAGCTGGCAGAGAAATATCTCCAAGTATTTTATGTTTGACCAGATTGCCATGACAGGGAGGCGTATGTCCAATTTCAAGGCCCAGTTTGATGAGACGGAGGAGACATCTGGCCGTTTGATGAGATACTACTTAGCTAGCTAGAGAAGCTAGCTTCTCTCTAATCCACTCTGTGAAAGAGGCTAAATTGACCCCCCTATTATAGTTGCCTCTGATTAGCAGTAAATGGAAAATTGAGCAACATATTTCACGTATAAGGATGATTTCGACAATTTGACCCAATGTAATGTTTACTGCTTGCATTCACAATACGCGAATGCAAGCAGACCAAAGACTGCTCTAAAAGCAGAAAACAAACTATGGCCGCAGGGCATTCTGGGTAAATACAACCAAAACAAACGTGAGCGTGTAGCGCTCACGGGAGAAATGGCAAATGACAAATGAGAAATCATGCAACCGCTAAAATCTGATGCTACTTCATTTTTTACATTATGCAAAAAAAAGGAAGTTGCGCACAGTGTTTTCTTCTGAGGTTTTCATGTCGTTTCCTTAAGTGGCAGCGCCACCACAGGCGAGGAGGGGAACAAGTTTTTTCACTGAGTTTGGATTGTTTGACACAGTGCAACGTGAAAGCAGAAAGAATAGTTAAAATTTTGATCTCCAATCGAACCGAGTCTACCGGACTATCAGGTGTGAAAACATTCTACGTCAGAACGTTGTTTTGAAGACCGGTTAAAATTTACACTATTCCAACATTATGAATGAGTATAATCCTTATTTTTAAGGCCTGAACTTAGCTAGCTTTGAGGACTGACCCCAGCGTAAAATGAGAACAGCTCTTCAGAAAATGACTCTTTTTACAGCCTTCCTAAATCTGACCTGTCAAGTGAGTGAAACGCAGCGAGTCGCCGCGTATCTTTCACTGCTGATTCACAGCTCAGGGACGGGAGCTCAGCATCACTTTCACAGAGTGGATTAGAGAGAAGGTCATTGTTAATTCCTCCGCTGAGAGGTGGAGGCAGACTGTAAACTAGCGGGAAATCTTCTAAGGGGCTGTGGGGCTGCGGCTGGCCCGGTTGTGCGACTGGACCAGCGCCAGCAGGGGAGGCAGAGTTGAACGCTCGCTTGTTCTGGAGCAGAACCGAAATCAGATGGAATTGGAGCGTGGTTTCTTCTTCCCCTGGCAAACGTGTCTGCAGAGATACAACTGTGACTAAGTCACAAAAGAACTCTGGACTTTACCAGGCTGAAATGGTTGTGCTCCGACATGTTCATGTGTTAAATGATTCTTAGAAAGAATGTCAATCCTACAGCAAAGCTTTTGAAATGTTGATTTTAGTCATTAGAGGTTTAACTTAGACTTGACTAAAATGACTTGTGAACATCTCAGAGAGATCAGCAACAAGTGTTACAGGATAAACACAGAGTGCAGCTTAATTCACAGTCGTGTGTATTATTCCTGAAGAAGCATTACATGTATTGGCATGTGAGTTAAATATGGAGCCGACCAGTATGTTTTAACCATTTCCTCCAATGTTTCACCACAGTTAAGTTATGTTATTGCCTTAAAAGTCATTATTCTAACACTTCAGCTAGTTTTATACAAACTGTAATCTAGAAGAAAACCATCTTCTTGTTACTAAGGCATTAAAAAACTAGTGAGCACATGTGTTGTGTGGCAAGTTTGTCAGATTTTACTGTTTCCATGACATGAGAAAAAGTTGTGTTATGAATTTATGGAAGGTTCTGGTGAAAAAAAAAGTTTTTAGTAATTTAATCATCGTTTTATTGAGTCACATCATTTCCTCGGCTGCATCCTAAGAGTGTTGTGCTGAAACAAATCTCATTCTGCTGGATCCAGGCAATGAATCCGACTTCATTTTGGTTGAGAGGCGAATCGAATCACCTTGACTTGCGTTTACGTCTCACGTGTCCTTAATGTAATTCGTCCTTTTTGAGAGAAATGCAACGCTATCTGCAGAAAATACAAAACGAATTCCGATATATGGTTTAGATATTTTTCAGAAATGGAAACAAACAAAAAAAAGCCTATGTTGTGTTTTCTTTCTTAATATGTTGTTCTTAAGGGTGAACTTTTATCATATCGTTTATCATTTATCGTGAAAAAAATGCTTGCCATGATAAGAATTTCAGTTCAGCTGACTAAAAATGTTTTCTTTTTTTTTACTGTTGTCTCACGGTTCGTTTGTTTTTTCGCAAGAGCATCAGCGGATATCAGTAAATTCAAAAATATGATTAAATGAAGTCTTTATGTGCAGCTTAGAGATATAAATCACATTTCTTTAAGTATGTGACGTCCTTAAGAAGGTTATTTGAAAGAGGAAAGTTTTTAAAGAGCAGCTTGTGGTGATATGAATGTGACGTTATGCAGTTACCTAAAAAAGTAGAAATAAACAGTTTTTGTTGCCATCTATTTTCTTGCTATAACAATCATATTACAAAATATCGTGATAAAATTCTCTAATCTCTAATCAGTGTAATACCAAGTTGTTTACGGAACGAGTACATAAACTCACTATTTGACGGTCAAGCTCAACCGTATCGCAACCATGACAACCGGGTTACCTGAGAGCACGGTGAAGATGGCAGCGAAGGCGTTGAGCTTCAGGCCGTCGATGACGTTGCCGATGTGACAAACTTCCAAAGACATGAGGATGCCCCCGGTGGCCAGCAGCAGGATGTACAGGCACTCTGCAACGATGCACAGCCACAGCACTCCTACGGAGACAGGAGGTTAGTACGACAGAACCACAAAGACAAAGAACAAGCCCACATCCACACTGTGGGGGGTTGAGTGGATGATGGGAGGGTGGCGAAGAGGGGGGCAGGGGGTTATGGAAAACATCCTCAAACAAGGATGAAGACAGGGAAGGATGCGAGGATGGATGAGTGGAGAAAGGTGGATCAGTGACCCCCTTCACCCGTATCATTAACCTTCACAGACAGAGGGAGGACACTCAGAGTGATGTGTAAGGAAACGCAGCCCATCCTGAGCTCACGTCTGGCTGGATCTGTAGGGGCGGGCGATTTTGACTTAAAGTTCTATCACCATATTTTGTGGTGCTGTTGCGATAACAGTAAAAGTGACAATAAGATCTTTATGTAACTTATTTTTTTTAGGCTGTGACTGAGAGGCACAGCAATCACAGCTCCACAAAGACAAACGCTGCTCTTTAAAAATGCACACATTTGTACGATTCTTTAGGATGAAAGTTGCAAACAATAAAAATAAAAAAGTATGATTTTTAACACTAAACTCCAGAAGAAGTTAAAAAAGGAAAAAAAAAAAAAAAAAAAACAATGGAGAAACTTGTAAACCTGACAGATTTCGGATGGTTTTAAGATTCGTTAACTGGAACTCGTTGTCACAATGATAAATCAAAACTTTTTATTATGCTAAGAAATTTATCGCGATAAACGATACGATAAATGCGAGGAGATATTAGCAGGCAAACAGAAATAAAAAGCCTGTTGCCGTAAACATCCCAGAAAGTTCTACACAAGTGATTTTATACAATTTTATAAAATACATACCTGTAAAATGGGCAAATAGAAAGTACTAAATGCGGTTACCACAGCATATTTAAAGACATTCTACCGAATCTGTCTGCAATCAAAAGCATTTAATTAAGCGCCCTCCATGAACATGTACCATGATATGTAAATGTAATCACAACCAGAGACTTTAGCACTCAGATGTACAACAAGTGCTCTACCACTGATTGGTCTTTTCAACCACACTGTTGTTTCAGAGAGCTCTCGGTTGGAGCCATTTTATGCTTCAGAGAGACATAAGCCGTTAGTTGCCTGGTTACAGATTTTCAAATTGTTTAGAAATTTAGCGATTTTCTTTTTGCAGCAGGGAAACCGTGTTTGTTTTTGGCTCCAATCAGTTGTGATGTTTAGTTTTATTTGGTGGAGAGAGGCGATGGAAATGGCAGTAACCTTTAAAGGTGCATTAAATGTTGTGTGTTTGAAGACCGGAGCCTGTACCGTGAAGCAGGGTCAGTTCATCAGAAATTTCAGTGTCACAAAGTCGGTTCACTTCTTACCTGACTCCATCACAATGCTAATTTACGACGGATCTGGAGCAGATTATTTTTCTGTATTAAGACTATGAAAAACACTTGTATCATTTTTAAGAGCTCAATGTCACACATTGCATCCTTGGCATTGAAGGAATCTACATCTGCTGGATTGAGTCATGTTCACTTTTGCAGATCATTTGGCATAAAGAAGATTTAAAGCAGCACAGAGATGCCAGGTCTAAGTTGCTGTCAGGTTCAGTTCAGTCAGATCTCTGGAAGAAAACCTAAGCAGCTTGAACCCACTTCGTGGTATAGCCCAGAGGTTCCCAAACTGTGGGGTGCGCCCCCTTGGGGGTATGCCGTGCCATTGCAGGGGGGGCGTGGGAAGCGGTATGGATGAATGAAAAAAAACAAACAAAATACAATCAAAGTTGCGCTGGGAGGGAGCGGGGGGGACAGGGGGTGTTTGAGTGGATGGAAGAGTATAACAGGGAGTCTTAAGAATCTCTCCCCCTGGACACACATTGTATAACAGGAAGTCCGTACGCCCCCCCGCTCACACAAATTGTTCAACCAGACAGCCAGAGTCTAACTCTCACTACTTGTAATCCATAGGGGGGACCCAGGAGAAAAAGTTTGGGAACCCCTGGTGTAGCCGGTCTTCAGGAAACAAGTTTAATGCTTTTCCCCTTGGTAAACGGATGAATCTTTTGCATCATGTTCACCTACAAAATCTGCCGTGCTTTTGTTTTTGACTAATTCTGAGCAACATGTTGGAGTCGTACTAGCAGTGATGTAAGCTAGCGTCCAGACAACAGAGCGGTCAGAGATTTTTTGAAAAAGTGAGGCTAAAAAGCCAAAATGAGGCATTCAGCTATAAGCCAAACACTTGTGAAAAAAGGCAGCACATAGAGTCTTTCATTAGGATTAATGAGGGCGTGTGTGTATAACTACAGAGGCTAAATTCACATGGTCACATTTTATGAAAAGGCACAGCTTTTGAATTTTAACCAAAGCATACACCAGCCTCCTTAAGTTGAAAACTATGTTGCTCTTTAGCCTCATCATCTAGGTTCTGTAAAAATTACTATAGCAACAAGCTTCTACTATAACTGTGACATCCTTTTCCCAAAAGATGCTGCTGCGCTGTTTAACACTAAGTTGCATGTCTTATTACCTGAAACAATGTTGCACCTCTAGTTTTCAGATTTTCTGACTTAAAGTCCAATTATAACCAACAGTTTGGTGGGGCAAAAAAAGGGCAGATAACCTGAAAGTTACAATTCACATTTTTAATCACATCCTACCAAAAACCACAATGTGTTTTAGTTGGAATTCGTACAAGAGTCCAACAAAAAGAAGTGTATAATTGTGAGGTTTTTCTACTGTAGTAAGTGATTAGCTCCTTTTCTTCCTTCCACCTCTGCATGTGTAGTAATGTCCGTGTAAATCCATGTGTTTTATTAAGAGCAGAATCTGTGAGAGTAGTTTGAGTAATGTTCATAGATCATTTTGTTAAAATCTGTCTGAACTTGTGTCTTTTAAAAAAAGAACGCGCAATAAATCCAGCCTCCGAATAAGGCCGACAGAGACTTCCTGTGACTCACACATTCAAGGTGTCACACACACATTAACTAGGTCTGAATTTTCCCATAAAACTCAAAATGTGTCTATATATCCTCACCTCTTTCGTTCGCCGGCGCCACATAGATGAAACTCCGGCATTTTTCACCTGAAAAACAATGTAAATGAGACATTTAATTGACACCCGGTGACAGCCCAGCCGCCCCTGCACCTCACTGATAAATAAAAATGGGACCTCATCTGTATTCCAGCATTTTCCCAGACTGCGACAGAGAGAGCTACAGGTGGACTTTGAGGGGATAAAACTGTGACATGAAAATAAAAAAATAAAAAAATAAAGAAGAAAAAGAAGAAGAAATCTCGGAATGATCCAATTTGTCAAGAGATTTGCTTTCCGCCTCCATCCTCCCTTTTTGAGGAAGTCTGCAGCACAGAAACAGAGTCAATACAAGCAAAATGGTTCCTTTGTGTTCTGAAGATACAAATGTTTTCTTCTGTCATGTCAGATAGAGTCGGAGCTGGAGGTCCAGGCACCTCTGAGGAACTGTCCTGCAAGTCGTCAGTGGAGGATTTCCACACAGCAGGGAAGAAGACAGAAGAAACAGCAGATAACCTACTTTGAAACAGGTGCTGTATAAGAATAAAGAGACACTTGGCTCTTACATTGACGTGTTTTCTAAAAGGTGTTCAATCCTATTCATGAAAAACAGTTTTAGAGTATACTTTTCAGAAAAAAAAAATCAATTTCCATGTGAATACATTTTTTGTGTGTTTTAAATCGTCTTTGTTGTTTTACAGTGTATTTTTCAACATAATTTAATGAAAAACGACAAAATAATATTGTTCATTTTCAACTTTCTGTATTTTATAATATGCTTTCTTTTGCCCTTTGTGTGTAAGGTGGAAAATCTTGAGCTTCCTTATCAACATCCACTATTTCAGCTTTCTGTATCTTTACACTAGAATGGGTTACTATGATTTTAAAGAATTATGGACCAGTGCTGCATGATATTCACTTTAAGGAGGAGATAATTAATAGCTATTGCACGATGAGATATTATCAACACCTCGAAAATGAAATAATTATACTAGACCTTATCTCATATGTCAGAACAGCCAATATATTCCCAATATGTTAGCAGTTCTGATGACCGCCAACCTTGAAGGTCTGGGGCGGGTTTTGTGCACTTACACTGGTTTTCCAACAGGGGGCTTTGTACAGATGGACACTTCAATCAAATGAGGTGGTTTATACCCAGATAACCCACAAACCCCCCCCCCCCCACACACACACACACACACACACATACATCATAGTGACCACTATGCATGAAGGAGATAAGTAGGTCTTCTCGTTTTATTTTAATAGTCTTATGTTTTCGTCTAAGTTTTATACCAGCTTATTTTATTTTATTCTTTTTAATAAAATTCCAAACAATTTGCTCCGCCAAATTTCCACATTTCTGCTGGATGACCACACCGACAAGCAGACTTTAAACACTAATATTTTCATCTACTTGCAGAGGCATGTTCTCGGATTATTCTCTAAATCTCGTCAGAGATGCGGCTGATCAAAACTGCCTTGACTAAAATCGTATCTAACAACTCTGCCTCCGTCCCCTTTCCGTATGTGCCGGGCTCTCCGTGACGCACCGCTCCGCGCGCGCGGTCCCCCCCTCGCCTTTCCGGCGGAACTCACCGGTCATGTTGATGTTCTGCTCGCAGGAGAACCAGATGCCGGTGTGAAACTTCCTCATCACGTACTTGTCCTCCCCGGTCTCCCATATGTACTGCACCAGCCGCGTGTCGTTGATGTTGGAGCTGTTGAACATGATGCAGAACGCCTGCCTGGTGGTCACCGGACCGGTGCAGAACGGCTTCACCACCTTGCGCGTGCCCTCGCACCAGTAGCTGGTGGTGAGAGCCGACACGGCCAGGAACAGCGCGAGGAAGTTCAGGGTGAGAGCCAGGGAGGCTCTCCGCCGCCGGTCGATGCCCATGACAGTCCCCCGGAACGCGGTGAGAGGAGCGACGGCGCCCGGAACTTAATCCTCCCCGCTGTGTGTGTGTTTGACACCGGGATCAGGCGACTTCTCCTCCTCAAATCCTCATGATCCGGTTATTCCCCTTAACGTTTCCTCCGCTAATTAACATCTGCTTCCAACAGTTCGGCCGTCACATCTGCTCCTCCAGCGACGTTACTTCTCGTATTGTAGCCCCTCCAACTCCCACTTCCACTTAAACACTCACGCCCACACCAACACACACCTGAGCTGCATACGACTCTCCTGTGCGCCACTGCCATCCTGGTTATCAGTGCAACATTGGCAGTACGTTTAATATTTCCTATAGTCACCAACTAAAAACCAGCATGAAGCTCATCCAGAGCTGATTTTTTTTTTTTCTATGTGGGTCGCATGGGCAGTTGTCCAGGGCGGCATAAAGGAATGGGGCACAAAAGCAACAGATATGAAAAATAAAATAAAATTAAACAGAACTTGATAGTTTATTCACATAGTGAATCAAGGCCATTTACAAGACGAGTCAGTTCAATACAATTTGATAATACATACATTCAAATTCAGTTTATTGTGGAGACTGGTTATTTATGTATTTTTATTTTACCAGGTATGATCCCACTGAAATCAAAATCTCATTTACAAGACGGACCTGGTTAGAAAATCTGCAACCTGATTACACAAAAGTTTAACAAATTAAACTGTAAGTTTAAAAGCAATGACACTGACTAAAGGAATTAAAAAAGATTTTTGTCAAACGAAACCCAGTAGATGACATCGAGT
Organism: Girardinus metallicus; assembly: GCA_903067095.1. Taxonomy (NCBI): domain Eukaryota; kingdom Metazoa; phylum Chordata; class Actinopteri; order Cyprinodontiformes; family Poeciliidae; genus Girardinus; species Girardinus metallicus. The sequence continues at coordinate 28,007 of CAEGAE010076563.1, forward strand.
TGTTGATTTAAAGCATTTACTCCCCCTTCATTAGCATGTAGCAACAATGGACAGCTAATCTTTCAGCTGTGTCCTGAAAAAAAATGTTCTATTGCTTTTAATCCATACGTTCAACTGCTCTCTTGCTATTGGTTATACGGCGACTATTTTAAGCGATTGGTGTTGGGCTGTAGTGCAATTTAGATATTTTTTTATTAGTTGGGGCGGCACTACAGAAAGGTTGCAGACAGTAGTTTGAACCAAAGAGGTTCCTGTTTTTGACCAAGGCTGGTATAGATTTAGTTCTGAATTGGTTGTGGAAAAGAGCCGGTTTCCTTTCCCTCTTTTATCGGAGTAACTATTTAGTCATTATCGAACTATTATGAAGTCAGAAGCAAACTATTTTGCCAGGATAAAACAGACTCATTGTTGAAATACAAACACACATTCTTCATTAGTTGCAGTTTCCACCTGCAATTAATGAAGGAAAGCGGAATGTCAATTTATCAATAATTTTGCAAGATGTTAAGTTGAACTTTGGTAATTTTTTATACAGTAGAAACTGAAGTCAGAGTGCAACGAGATACCGCATGTCTTCACACTCCTGAATGCTGAAACAGAATAAGAAAACTGGACTAAGTCTTAGCTTAGAGGTGTGTGATATCATGAAATACAAGCAGGTTATTGCAACTTTTTAACATATATTCTCCCCTCTAACATTTTTTTAAAGTTGAAAAGTGGAAAAATAGTTCTGAAATGATTTATTATGGTCTCACCTGCACGCCTTTTGGAGACGCTGTGCATTTCCCTGCCCAGATTTATGGTTTATTTTTGGATCCATTTCCCCTCCGTAGCCGGTCATTCTGTTAAAAGGAGAAAAACTACCTGCTGACAGCAAAAGTTTATCAGTCTGTAAACAGACAGATAGCAGCTTTTTGCAATTGCCACCCAGGAAATTGCAGTGCTGGTGTTAAATGTGGGAGGGCAGGACAGTTTTCAGTCTGTCATAGTGATGCACAGGACAGATACGAGGGTCGAGAAACTGTGTGTGAAGGTGAAAATATGCTTTGTCCTGTTTGGGACAATTTTTCATGAGTCGGTGCATCATGTAAATGTTCCTTTATTTCAATAATTCTGGTCAAAACTTTAGAGCAATATGTTAAAAAGAGTGGATTCATTGCAGTAAGGGATGCTTATTTCTGCTAATATCAATTATTATGATTGACATTTAAAGAAAACATAAAAATAACCCTGATCTTTCCCTGAGCTTATTTCTCAACCCAGATCTCACGCTGTGTTCCAGTTGCACTCGGAACTGGGAAATTCTGATTTCTATGTCTGAAAAATAAATTTGAACGCCTCCCGAAGTCAGATTGCCCACTAGGAAAGTGAGAGCAGCTCGGACTTCCCCCACTTACGAATTTCAAAATGGCCGCTCCTGCATCGACAGCAGCAAAACGTGGCGGAAAGATTTTTATTTTATAACATACACATGTAAATGTGTCGTTTAAATCAATGTGGCACCTGCAACATTAAACTGAACAAATTCAAAGTGGGGTTTGCCAATGGAAAGTCAATGTTTGTAAGACGTATTGCAAACAATGTTTATGACTTTCACCATTTTTGAAATTCCAACTTGTTAACTTGAATGCTGTTTCCTTGGATGTGACTGGAAGACATCAGTCCTATAAATGTCCTCCTGACCTGTGATGACCGCAGTTTCACCTTTACAAGTATTCCTAGCAAGTTGGTCTTATTGAACATCAAAATAGAGAAACGCACCAACAGAGTGTAAACAACTAACGGCAGCCTTTTCAAGCTGCTGCGGCCCTATGAGCCTTATAATGTCTTCCAGTTTCAGCTCCCCATCATATTTTTCTTTCCCAGTGTTCAGCTTTTATCATTGTAATTAATAAGAGAGATTTATGTACTGCTGCGGCTTCCCGTAACATTCCTCATAACCTCGCTTGCTGGGTGTGCGTGCGCACATTTTTATGTCTCCTAGGGGCACAGATGCAATCGATACAGGGCGGCTCTTTCCACAGATCATGGATGTGATACACAGTTTGGTCCGGGGTGCATCCCCAGGCCTTGTTATCCCGATACAAGGCTCTCTGTCACCTTCAGGATGATCTATGCTGTTGCCGTGGGACAGAAACAGGAGGATTCGCTCCGTGCGGAATGCATCCTTCTTGAGCTTCAATGCCTTGAAGCTGGAGAAGGATAAACTCCAAGGGCGTGCGAAGAAGCACAATCCCATCAAATGCGATGACCTTGAGACCAGAGTGACTCGCGCTTGAGAATCACACTAGGAGAAGCAATAGAGGCAGAGGGGTGAGATCTGGACAGGTGCCATCGTCCCTGGTTTGCATAGTCAGCATGCGAGTGTGGAAGGGTGACATTCCTGGCGCAAGTCATATGCAGATGTGGACAACATGAGAGTTTTACGTTTGTAATGCATCTTGGATAACTTGAAAGTAACATCCCACCAGATATAAACCGCCTGGCCAAAAAAAATAAAAAGAAAGAAAGGTCACGCTCTGATATTTCATTGGACCGCATTTAACATTGTTTCATTAAGCTTTTGCAATGTCACGAGATTTATTTCCATCCAGTGTTGCATTAATTTTTCACCATGATCTTGTGTTAATGATGGGAGAGACTAACCATCGAGCAAAGCTTCTCCAGAACGTCACAAAGATTCTCTATGGAGTTCAGGTCTTAAGTTTTGCTCACACTTTCAGCCAATTGAAACTGCATCGTCATCCTGGAATATCCCTGTGTCATCAGAGAAGAAACAACCTATTGATGAAATAACCTGTTCATTTAAGTCGGGTGATCTTATAGTGTTGTTGAACCTTGACCCTGACCAAATGCAGCAACGGCAGATCATATAGCTGCTACAGTAGACTTTATGCATAATGGATTCATCACTTCATCTGCCTCTCTTGATCACTCTGATGAGCCAGTTACTATGCAAGAGGGTAAATCTGGACTCATCAGATCACATGACCCTTCTTCCATCTCTCTAGAGTCCAATCTTTGCGCTGCTTTGCAAATAAAAGCTTTTTTTGCCGCTAGCTCGCCTGACTGATTAGTGGTTTTATGACTACAAATCTGTTCAGTCACAAACCCTTGAGTTCCTCAACACAGCAGATTTACAAAATGGCAGCCCTCCGATCAGTTTTATACCTATATACCGGTTAAACCCCGCCTAATCAATTTACATCGGCCAATCATCTCAGCCTTCCAGAGTGAGGAAAAAAGAATAAACAAAGTTAATGTTCACATACACAATGTAAACACTAACAATTATTTATTAATAATAACATACCAGGCAGATGTTTTCTGTATGCAAATGCACAATTTAGAAAACATTTAATTCTTTTAACTACTTTAAGCTTCAACCTATTAAACTCCAGCTCCTATCACTGCTCTTTCTATAAAACAGCCGGGTTTGAGCAGGGTTCCAAGATGGCTGCCACAACTGACACACCCAGAAGGTAACAAACATTTCAACCGCACGCATTAAGAGCCTTCCAACCCATTGCATAGCTGCATGGTAGTAACTCAATCTTTTATGTACTTTACTCCTTTAGTTTAAATTTAGCTTTTATACGCTGACATTATTAGCTTAATTATTGGACAAGTTACAAGAAAGAGCAAACCTGCCAAATTCAGAACGCATCGTTACAGGTGGTAAAACAACTCCTGGACTAGGTGTTAAAACTAAATTAAGTCTAATTTCATCTGTAATAGAGGCATCTGTAGTCCTGCCAGCCTTTTGCGATGAGCTTTCATTCATACTGTACTGCTGAATTCATGAAAACAGATCAGCAGATTCTGTTTCATTTCAAAGCAGAAGCCGATCTGATTGTCCTTTGTAGCCCCCCCATGTCTCTGATCTCAAAAATCCCAACCTGCGGGCCGGATGTTTAATAATTAATTTAAGAAACTACACCTTGCTCCTTTCAAATGAAGACGCCTGTGTGTAGAGCGTATCCCACATCTATCGTCTCTCTACGACCTGAAATACCTGGAACAATCAAACCCGTGTTCGCGTTTCAAAATTAGATCATTTCCAGAGCTTTGAAAAAGTATTTGCTTTTTTTTTGGCTGAACTGAAATACTTCAGATCAATTTAGTTTAATATCAAAGACAGCAAAAGGTAAGCCATAATCAAATGATTATGTCATTTAGTAAGGGAAGAAATTCACCTGCTGCTGTATGAATTTGTGAAAATATAACGACTGCCATTGTGAATGTTGTTCACCATAGCATTTTGTTCATTTTCCATTGCCACACATTGACCTGGTCACTGCCAGAACCTAGGAAGACAGAAATAACTTTAATAAAATCTGACAACATGACGAAGGCGGATAGATCTCAGAACAGAGCCTTCAAACATTTCAGTGCCTTTCAAACGGTCACAATACTTATATGATCCATTTGTTTGTTTTGTTGTAACAGGACACGCCCAGTTCCAGCTGAGATGACGCTGCACAAAACACACAATCAATAAAACATTTGAATCTGTTTGTACCTGTTTCTTTTATCATTCAACACACCTTTTAAATGTTTTCCAGCCCAAGTAATGAAGGCCTTCATTACAGTCATGCTCCTACCACTTCCTGTCGTCGTCTTTTCTGCCAGTAGCAACATCTGGATGTTGATCACGTGACTTTTGTGATAAGAGAAAAGTGGTTTTATTGCAGTTTTGTGAAATACATAATTTTAATGTGACTGAACACTACCTCATCCTAAAGCAAAAAACTATTATCAAAAAATGTGTTTGTTTGTTCTTTTCAATGTTGGTGTTTTTCCATTAAGCAGTCAATGGAAACGCAGCTAACAATAAAAACAATATATATATATATATATATATAAACAACAAAGTGCGTCGTCTTTTTATTGACGGTTAGCGAGAAAAGTTTTGGTGTGCATTACCGCCTCCTACTGGCAAGGAGTGTGAATGGTGACGCTAAATGCATACTACACAGATTTATAAATTAAACAATAATAATAGTAAAAACAAAACCAAAAAACTCCAGCTATATTGATGGCATGACTTGCATGTGTCTTGTGTTTCTTGCCATGATTCGCTGCTGCTCTGCTCACCGCTCCGCCCTCACCTGCTAATTGGCTCATTGCTTTCACTTGCGCTATAAACTGCTGCTCTGCACTCAGCAGGTGAGTGGTTATTTGTCGTCACTTTCTGTCAGACTTTTAATGGAAAAACTGCACAACCACATTTTGTTGTGAGAAAATTTTTTCAAGAAGTCTTGATTCTTTTTGTCTCAACGTTTGCATGAGGTCAGAATTAAGTATTAGCAAAATGAAAGTGTAGGTCCTTCCCGCCTTGAATCAATAATGTCAAAGATCTGATGGTTTAGGGGGTATTTTCTGTTAAATGTGGATCCTCTTGGGCTTTAAATAATAATTTCAACACTTTGAGGTCTTCCATTATCAACCAAATTGGGACAAATGTGACAACATTTCACCCAGGTTGGGTGAAATGTCCCAGGCTGTGGATACCATGAAGAACGCTGGCCCGACTATTCTACGTCGTCAAATTGGAATAATAAAGGAAATGGAGGATTGGGGACGTTGACATTTTATTGTAGGTTAACTCAAACTTTACCACAGCTTCTAATTTCAACTGGATTGTAAAAGCAGCAGCCAGAGTTGCATAATGAAACCATTACCAGGGAGAGCAGTAGCCTTTCATAGTCAGGGGTATAGATTTATTCCAGACAAATTTTTTTTCAATTATCTAAGAGCCTCTTTTAAATAAGTCTACGGCGATGTAAAATACCTTTACCTTCATTGAGTCGGTTGCATTCTGCTGTTATGACTAATTTATCGGCAAGACAACGGCTTGCTTTGAAGAGGACCTTCCCGCTATAAATACAAATAAGCATGGAGGGATTTCTTCTTTCTCCTTTCTTTTTGATTAAAAAGCCTGGAGGCTTTACAAGGAATGAATTATGCCCCTGCACTTAACCAAGGAAGGCAGACGAGTCATTTCCTGTCCTTGGTATCGTCTCCTGCTGTCTTTCACCGCCTCTGTGTGTGTGTGGATTGGCGCCACAGTCATGTAACACTCAGAAACAAACGCGTGTGCACACGCACACTCAAGCATTAGGGGCCTTTTAGGACAAAATCTGTTTTGTCTCTCACACACTACTAAAAACTAGTATATACACACAAAATATTAAAATTGCACATATATACTATCAAAATGTCACACATATACAATTTTTCTCTCGCACGCATACACAAAATACAAAATTTGCGCATACACACTAATAAAATATCACGAACACATAAAAAAATTTTCTCACACACATACATAAAAGACTAAGATTGCACATATAAACTAATAAAATATAGACTCATTTTTTGTATGTGTGAAACGTTTTGTATGTGTGAGAATACAAAATCACAGAAGAGGCGGGGCATCATTTGGAGATCAGATCGCGCATGCGTTGATACGACAGTGACGTCAGCTTCAAGTTGGATACTGGAGCTCCACGGTGTAAGCGGCGTTTAGCTCAAGGTTAATCCGATTTATGAACACTAATTTCGGCCAGCCGTTTTCTCCCGCTCCCTCCTCAAGCGCTCGGAGGTTCACTTAGGGATTACTCCGGGGTTAGAGCTGGAGTAAGCGGCCTTAGAATCGGCATCATAGCCGGCGTTAGAGCCAGAGTAAGCGGCCTTAGAACCGGCGTTGGAGCCGGAGTAAGCAGCCTTAGAACCGGAATAAGCCCTAAGTGAACCTCCGAGCGCTTAAGGAGGGAGTGGTAGAGAACGGCTGGCCGAAATTAGCGTTCATAAATGGGATTAATCTTGAGCTAAACGCCGCTTACACCGTGGAGCTCCAGTATCCAACTTGTAGCTAATGTCACTGTAGTATCAACGCATGCGCGATCTGATCTCCAAATGATGCCCGCCTCTTCCGTGACATCACTCTCACACAAACATTGACTCCCTCACACATACAAAAGGTGAGTCTATATTTTATTAGTTTATATGTGCAATCTTAGTCTTTTATGTATGCGTGTGAGAACAAAAATCTTATGCATGTGTGATACTTCCCTGACAGGTTGTTATTTGTGATTTTTCCTGAAAGTTGTCAAGAGAAAAACAGGTGGGCCAACACCTGAGTGCTCCACAACACGCTAATTATGCCACGTATGCACTTTATAGTAAGCAGAGCTACAATCTTTTCCATTGACTTCAGCGTTAGGCTATCATCCTAAGCTCTAAACATCCTGAATGATTCTGGACAAATTATCTTTTTTGTTTAAATATATAAAAAAAAATAACCTTGCTTGAATGAAAATGCCTTTAAAACTAAATCTGCCAAGAGTGTGTATCTGAACATATGTAACTGAACATAATACAGATGCACCACGTGGTTAATACAGACATATTTGACCTAAAATAACGTCACTTTGCTGTCTGCAGTCACACCGTTTCCATACGGAAGCAAAATTAGTCATTTTTATTGAAATCCTTTCCATCCGTCACCCGAATTGTGCTAAGAAAAGGGCAGGAGAAAAAAAGAAACACTTTCATCTGATTTAAAGATTATGTTTCTGTCTGTTGTTAAGCAACTACGCTGACAGCTTATTATTAGTCACATCACTCAGATGTTTTTAATCAATTCAATTAGTCCCTCAGTGTGTTTGCCAAGCCTCAACTTTCCCCGAACGTCCAGGCTTTCGGGAACTTCGCCAAATGATATAATTTTCAGACGATAACGGAAGCTTTAAAACAACAGACTGCAAATCTCTGAAACGTTAAACAAAAATAACCGTCCGAACTGCTGAGTAAAATGCTGATCTCTGCAATATCTCTACAGGTGCTTCTCCCCTGCATGCACGGAAAGAAGGGTTTTTGGTTTTTTTTTTAACAAGTAACATCCATTTTCTAAGTTTTACTTGCAGTTTTCCTCACTCAGCATATTCCCTCCTCCTGCCCCAGTATTTATCCATCGGTGAGCGCCGCAGTGGTTCCGTTTCGATATGTCTGCAACAAGCAAAAAATCATATTTGACTGGAAATACAGTGGTTGATGAGTCTGGGTCGTTTTGTGATCATTTAAGACCTTATTCAATCGCAAAAATGTACTGAAAAATGCTATTTGTCTAGCGCCACACATCTGTTTACCCATTAGGTGACTTCTGACAGCAGTTGGTTGCACTGGATTTTATTTAGAGGTATTAAGAGTAAAGAGGGCTAAATTCAAACATTTTGAGATTTTTACTTGGATAAAAATAGCAAGAAAGTCTGAGCAACACAAGGAGACACACAAACTAGAAAGTGTGCATTTCCTAAGAACGTGCCTGTGTGAATGCTCAATGCTAAATGCTTTTGGTGAAAATGGCAAAAGTGTTTGAAGCCAACTGCTGAAGACTTGCAGAAAGGTAAGAAGTAGTCCATGTACTGTGTAAAACCCAGTTAAAAGCCAAAATTAGCTAAAAAGCTAAAAGTAGCTAAAATACTAATGATAGCATCTAGGCTCCCACTAGCACGCTGGGTTACAGCAATGTATTCCATGCAATGTAGCAAAAAAAAAAACTCATGTAAACCCTAAAATTTGAAAAGGACAGAAACGTTCCCCTATTCCTTCTGATAAAAAAGGTGGGTGAATGAAACCCATACCTTTTATGGTTCCTGAGATGTCAACATTTGTTTGGAGGCATCGTTTAGCACGGCGACTACAAAAAACCTGCCACAGGCAGCACGAAGAAAGCAACGTCAAAAGCTCAAATTATTCCCAGGTGTTAAACAGCAAAAAAGCTGTTAAACTGCCCAACTTCAAAATGGCCACTGCCTGGTGTCCTCCATGACAGCCCTGAAACTAGATGACTGATTGCCATTAACAGGCAGGATCGAAAACATCCACTGTGAAACACAACGGACATTTTAAATTGTAATTCTCGATTCTGCCGCAGGATGGAGCGGTTCCCCCCCATTTCTATGGGGTGAAAAATTCATAGAAAGCTGAATATTATATAAAGTATGAAGGTTATGAATACCAAGAGACACAGCCGGCATCAGGAGAGAAAGCTGAATAGTATAAAAGTTGAATGGTGAAAGAAGCGTGACAAAATTTATGGAGCAACCAGAAAACAGGAACTCAGTAGTGTACAGCATTCACACTAATTACACACAATCAGTAGAAGGGGCTTTTCTCTAATTAGGTGACTTCTGAAGGCAGCTGGTTTGCATTGGGTTTTATTTCGGGGTGTCAGATTAGATGGTTTTATTCCATTTGTCTTGTAAATGTTTAAGATTATTTGCTCAAAATGTTGAAAGAAGATAATGAGATTTCTCATATTTAGGATCTCTACATTAAGGTGACCTTAGTTTGTTTGCTAATTTACATATCTGCATGTATTTCAGGATGTTGTGCCTTCGTTCAAACGATCAGAGATGGTTTGAATAAAGCTGTTTGGACAATATAGCATGGCCGAGAAAAGTTGTCTCATGGCTCAAATTATTTGTGTCCACAGCTAAAATGCTTCAATTTTTTATCTTCAGTTTATGGCCTCATGCTGTAGTTCGTTCATAGATGTATGAAATAAAAAAAAAATAATAATCTACTATAGTCTAAACACAATTCTTATGAAGCTGATAGACTAAATTCACTTTAAGGAGTGGAAAAACGTTTAAGAAATAAAAGTCAAATCGCTTTACCCATGAGGTTCGCATCTTCACAAACTTTATTAAACTACTTCCTCTTAAGTATTTGGTCGTATGATCAGTGGTTTTTACTGTTTTCTAGCAACAAGGGGTGACTCAATCATACAGTATGATTTCCTATGCACTTCATAATCCATGTGCTACTTTTTGCTGTTCTGCTTATGGTTGTAAGGTAACAAAATGTGCATTAAAGGTTCATGAATCCATTTGTGATTCACTGTCGGAGTTCAGATTGATGGACTTTAACTCCAAGAGTGTCAAAATCCTTTCAAACACATTCTGCGTTTATGGAATCTGACAATTTTCCTTGTGCGAAATCGGTATTTGAAGCCATTTTTCCGCTCGCCCAAACACGGATGGGAACTCGGGGAGAAAACCCGAGCGGCCCTTTGACCGAGGCGTCCCGCTCATCGGACAGGTCGCGGCTCATCACACCCAGCTCGTGTGACCCGTTGGTTGCTACAGCGCACCCTCTGAGGTCATTCTCTTATCACCGTTTCCCTCCAGACCCTCATTAACGCTTTGTGTGTGTGTGTATTCCCTCCCCTTCTGTCTGATGATACCGACGCACTCTGGCTGATTACACGCACCTGTAATGACTCACGACTCTAATGTGTCTCATTTGGCGAAATGGACAATCGGTGTCAAGGTTGAGAAGGTTTGGATCAGATTGTAAGCGAGCCCCATGCGTGGACGCACGTCAGCCTTTTCATAAATCTTACTGGGACAACATGTTGCGAATGGCTGCATCTCTAGCCGTGTGTCATTCTTTCACAGTGTCATTGCTGAATGTCAAAGCTGCTTCTTTAATAAACTAACTATAAATGAAACAGAAACCCATCGCCCCCCCCCCACTCCCTTCCTCCTCCCTCCTGTCCCCCTTAAACGTGATTTACTGCTGGCAATAATGTCCAAAGTGCATCACTGACTGCTTCGTCCCCAGCTAATGGAGACACTTGCTGCTATCTTCCAGTGAGCCAGCATGTGGGAGTCATTACTCCTTTTGCCCCTGCTCAGGCTTGTTGAGCTCCAGTTCAACAAATACCATTAATCAATTCTAAACGCGCCGTTTGAGCCACCGCTGCAGAGGCGGAGGACGGGGAATGCATGAAGAAACCTTCAACAATTGGACAAGTTGGAAGCTTGAGAAACTTAAGGGTGTTTTCACACCTGAAAGGCTGATAGACTCGGTTCGATTGGGGAGTTTGTTTCATTTTCAGCAGGTGCGGTTCGCTTTCACACTGCATTTAAAACATACAAACAAACAAACAAAATGTTTCACCCCCTTGCCTGTGGTGGCGCTGCATCAAGAATTACAGATGGAATCGTCACATAAACCTCTGAAAAAGACTCAACTTTCCACAATGGGTCTAATAAACCTTTTCTGTACAAAAAGAAAAATTGAGTAAATTAAAGCAGTCATAAAACAAACTGAGCTGAAGCAGCATATCGTGCAGGTGAGTAAGGACCTGAGCCTTTTTCTCTCCTCAAGTCTCAATCACCTTGTGATGATTGCCAAGCATCCGGTGATTAATGTCTCCTACACTCATTATATCTCCACTACGCCACTTCAGTGTCGTTCTCATCTAAAAGCCCTAATTATATCCATAACCTTGAAATTGTGACGGATCAGTTGGGCTTCCATTGGTCCTCAAATGTGACAGTCCAACTCTTTTCACTGTTTCCAGTAAGTTCAGAACTGTTCCCATCAGAAAGCTCTTTTTGGTCAATGAAATCGTGCTTTTCCTTTTCACAATAACTCAGTAATGAATTATGACTTAGGGGGTGTGAACTCCAAGGAGCATACTTTCACTACGTCATACATCACAGCCTAACATGGTGGAAAACAAGGACACATATCCATGCTATGACATTTCTAGACAGTAAATTTCTGCTTTATATGTAGTTTTTAAAGAATTCCCTTTTATTTTAATTTTATGATTGTTGAAAAATGTGCCTTTCTGTACAACGTATAAGCAGGCCTGTCACGATAACAAATTCTGCTGGACGATAAATTGTTCCAGAGGTTATTGCGATAAACGATAATGTTGTTTTGAGACCATGTTCGAGCAACATAATGGTAAAGGAACAAACACAAGAACACATCCTCAAAGATCAGGAAACTTTAAATTGAACGTTTAACACTGGAACTGGAAGACATTTTGAATATGCAAAATAATTAAACAAAATGACAAAAGTTTTTGTAAGCAAAATTGTCCTTCAGAATAAGGGTCTATTTGAGACCAAATCACCAGACTGAAGACTTTTATCGTCCACTTTTTGGTACAAAGAGAGAGAAAAAGGAGATGAGGGATAAATCACACCAACGGAAATTATTGGGTTTGTTTTAATGAATTAATTTATTGATTATTGTGACAGGCCTATGCATAAGCAATTGTTACCTTGTGATTTGGCGACCGAATAGATTCCATTATTTACCAGCTGGCTCAGTGGCCTACTTGTCAATGTGCTGATTTCGTTCAAAAATAAAAAAAATCCCATCCCCCGGCCTTCACTCTTCTCTTGTTTTTTGGGAGGTAAAGGGAGTCTCAGGTGGCGGGGCTCAGACTGCAATTACACTTTAGATAGAAATGTAACAGGAAAGCAAGGACAGCAACAGGACTGGGAGGAAATATTCAAGACGGGGAGCAAGGCCAAAGTCGCACGGACAAACGGGGATTACTCCAGAATTTACCAGTAAAACATTACCGAACTTCAGAGTTTGATCATTTTTAATTAAAAAATTTGGTGGTGGAATTAGCTAGCCTTATTATTCAAATAGATATTGACAATTATGCCTACAATCCACTGGTCTTGTTTTGTTTTTTCATTTTGGTTTGTTTGCTGACATTTCATGGTTTTGTCGAGAGTCCGTTTCTCTGTGTTCATTGTTGCTATGGTATTACCACATGGGTTAATTCTTATGTGTTTATTGTCTTATTTCCTGTGCTCCTCCCTCTGTGTTCCCCCCTATTTGCATTAGAAGTGAGCGATCCTGCATATTTTGTTATTGAGCTGATACCAAGTAAATATCGGGCCAGTATATGCCAATATCAAAACAAATATTTGTGCATTGTTTTCTAAATAAACAAAGTGCAAAAAAAAAAAAAAAAGATAATTTGAGATTCAAAGTAAGATCTTAATATTGCAGAGTTGGGAAAACTACATTACAAATTTTCATGAGGGAATCTGAAACTAATTAAATGTCTTTATTCATGATCCTTTGTTGATAAAACATCATTTTTAACATTTAGCAGAATTTTAACGTTATATTGTGTGAAAAGGATTTAAGTCTAAAAGGTAAACTTTTACATTTATTGCCATAATAATATTAAGTAACTGCGATTCTATTATATCCATTAAGTGCTTTAGCGCTTTGAGCCTATTTTTGAGTTGGATGTTTTCATACTTGTGCAGGTCAAAAGGTCACCTCTCTGTGACGACGTGTTTTTGAGGTGATTCTTGTCAAAGAAGCATCAGAATCTGAGCCAAAGCAGCAGCAGGACAATATTTGCCATACACGCCTGACTCAAACTAAACAGCATCAGTCTTCTTTCTGATTGGTGCTTCACTAATTCAATTAAGTCCAGCTGACTGATTTTTTTTTTTTTCCTTCGGGGAATGAAAGGCTGAAGAAATAATGAACATGTTAACTCTACAGAAGCAGCAATCGGTGTTATTTCTGTTTGAAAATGGGATTCTCTTGGTGATTCACCCAAAATTATTTTTACTCCTTGGGGGAGATTAGAGCAGGACTGCTCACTAGTCAGGTGACTTTTTCATAGAGAGAAAATGTAATAATAATAATAACAGTCAGAGAGAGAAAAAAAAAAGAACATTGTTGTGAATGTAGATGAAATCTACAGAAAAATGGTTGTTTTGTTGAGAGTTTTGAAGCATTTTTATGTGTTTTATGCATAGTTTACGTCCAGTGACGCATGAAGTGCTCTCCTCCTGTATGAGCGGGAGAGAACAACAGCAAATTGAAAGGATTTTAACAGGAGAAATCATTATGATAAAATCCTGGAGTCTGTAGACAAACTCATCAAAGAATACAACCCTTATTGTATTTGTTTAGCAATAGATTTAAAATAATTCAGATTTTAGTTTTAGTCTTCAACTGCAGTTTTTCTCTGAACGTCATGCTGAGAACAGGTTCAGTGCTAATTCTGAACTTCACCAAGTCTACGGAATAACTTGACCAAATTCTTTGACTTGCCCCAAAATCAACATCTGATGGTTGAAACGTCTGCAGTTTCGGAGGTTATAATAGGAAAGTTGCATCAAACACTCATCAACGTTCTAGCATAAAAACATTTATGCTAGGACATTGTCAGAGGCTCCAAACAGTGTGTGGGTCACTAAACTACCCATTTGTGAAGGTGTGTGTTCATAGCTTGTGGGCATAATTCTGACTCTGTATGGATCAGAAAACTTCACTGTAAACTCAGGCTTGTCCATTACATTTTAATTTTAAAGTCTGATTAGTGTATAATCACTCACTCTTCAATTTTTAAAAGTCGTCCATTAATATGCACTTCATGCAAATGATGAGGGTATGAAAATGTCAAACTGTGCTGAGGGTACGCTCACATGCAGTCAGCTCCTTTCGAAAATTCAAGAAATTAAATTGATTAAACTTTAAACCAGTAGTCTGTGAACCATCATCTCCCTGTGGTTGAAGAAGAAATGCTAATTAGAAGAATTTCTAGATTTCACAAGCTGTCTCTTTGAGCTGAAACTCTGTTATAATTGGGCTCAGTTTGATGAGATAAGATCATAGACAAGTTCCTAAGAAATAAACACAGCACAACAAAGTTCAGACATCTGTCAAAACTGATAGGAAAAAACTTTTTAGCTTCTACTTTTAAGGCAAAAAGTAAATCAGTAATGAAACTGGAAACCAATATTTACACTAAGATCTGTAAGACTGCCTGTAGGAAGGGTTTCAGCACAAACAGGAAGTCATCCAGTGTATGTCTTTGTCCTGTTAGCACTAGCATCAGAAGCAAGTTGCTCCATTGGCTGCCCACAACCAAGCCATGGCAGCAAGCATGGCCCCCATGCCAAAGATAAACTGCCTTGACCTCTCTTGTGCTTTACCTCGACGGGGACAGTTTAGTTTGTATATTAGGGTTAGGATTATCTACCGACATATATATCAGTCTCTATTAAAAGTTATTTTACACCTATGCTCAGAACACAAACATGCCTGGCAGAAGATCAATATTCTTGTCAAGGTGGGACAGTCCCTCCGCACTTCCAGACTGACGCTTTGTCACTGTCCCATTTGTTGGATGTGTCTGGACGCCTTTCCTTGTCTCTTTCTAATTATCCCCAAATTTCCAGACACTGTCTGCAAGTTGTCAGACAAGGACAGGGACAAACTATGTCTCTCTGCTTTCAGTGTGGTATCCCTGACAAAGACACAGTATGACATCTGGGGGAAAAAACGATGGCTTTAGCTGGCTTTGATGTAAGAAAATAGTCTATTTCAGAGCCAGAGGCAATGTTAATACCAAATGTGTAAGGTAAGATAAGGTAAAATAGTTGTGATAAAACTGTAGGAAACTAAACTGAAGGAGTCATTCCAGTGACGAAGAAGCAAATGTAGTCACTGTAATCAATGTAATCAATTATAAAGATGCAAATAGCAGGATGTGACACGGGAGACTCGTCATCTGTGGAATTACTCAGAAGCTTTTAGACAATCATTTAACTCAAGGAGGCTGTGGTTGTCTTGAAGGCCAGACTTTCATGTTTTGAGCTGTCAATGAACAATGAAGGATTTGCATGAACGTTCAGGACAATCTCAGCCTTGAGTGTGTCGTAGACACAGCTCTAATACACAACAATTAGCAAGCAAAAAATGCTTCCGACCTTACAAACCTAAATGTGAAACTCAGTAACTCTTTCAGCCAGGTATGCAGAAAACCCTAATTAGTGCACACATATATACATTTATCAGCCACTTTATGAGCAAAACAGCCATTCAAGTGGCAACAGTACAATGCATTTAAGAATATAGACAAGGTGAAGAAATGTCAATGAATTTCAATGCCAGCAAAAGGGATTTAATTGACGTGGCACAACCAGGGGGGAAGGAGAAGTATAATTAAATAATAGGGGCTCGTCCGGGATATTTAATACAATTTAAAGTTCAGTGGAAGTTGTTTGGTTTTGTGATTTGATGTTGCTTCTGCAAGATTTGAGCTGTATGGCTGAGTTTGACAGTGACCTGTTTTTTTTTTGTTGAGGCAGAAGAGCTTGAAACTCAACCTTGACCCAGTCTGTTGCAGCCTTCAACTGATTTTCTCCTGTGATTACCATTTATTTAGCTCCATCCTCCTCCCTATCAACTCCAGTTTCCCTGTCCATGCTAAAAAAAAGTATACCCAAAGCATAATGCCAAAACTACCATGTTTCACTAATTGGAAATGTTATTAGTCTTTAGCCACATTCCCCAGTTCTGCATGAAGACCAGAAAGTTTAGTTTTAGTTTAATTTGGACTGAAAACTTTCTTGTTCCACATATTTTCTATGGCTTTTGGGGTTAGGGTTAGGGTTACCCTAACCCCAAAAGCCATATTTTGCCCCTGATCTAATTGCCCCTGACCTCAAACCAGGGGCAATTAGATTTACATATATCTTGTAAATCTAAGATATATGTTGTATTTGTCATCATTTCATTTTGTGTTGATGTACATCCTACCCTTTTCTGACCTTGATCATACCTCAACCATCATAAGTATCATATTAATGACATTAAATAAAATTGAAAAAGCCTCAACATTCCTGTAACTAAGACACTGAATCACAAAATTATCCTTTACATGGCTTATACCAGTTGCTACGAGAACATGCTGGTTTAGCCAGGGTTTCCAGCTGCACTGTTTAGACTAAACATTTCTGATGGCTTATTATGACTTAAAGAAAAGCTCTTCTTGAACTTGTACAGGTTTATTTGAGCTTCTTCTGGTACAATTATTGCTCAGTTGAGTTAGCATAAGTGTGTGAGGATCCCTCTCTGACCTCAAACCAGGGGCGGGCAATTATTTTTTCCATGAGTAAGAAACAGAAAATATTGTGGAGGACCTGGCCAGAAGGCTGAACTCAATTCTACATAGTATTTATTGTATTTCTTTATATCAAAAAGCAGTCAATAGCCTTCATCAGGCTGTGCATTTCACGTACAAAGAGGCCCTTGCTTTGCAGCTTGGTGTTCAGGTCGTTCATCAATCACATCAACAGCAAATGCAAAATCTTCCATCCAGTCCTCATCTGAAATGGGATGTCTTTGCCTTTCATCTCGCAAAACTTTCAAATCTGTGCCTGGAGGTCCCTGACTCTTGTTAGCATTTTGCCCAGGTTGAGCCATCTGACTGAAGTATGGTAGCCAATGTCACCAGGTTCAGTCTCAGGCTCCTCCAGAAGTGACAGACTGTCTGTGAGTCAGTGCCCTGCCCTGATGAAGTTTACTATTTTAGTAACATCATCAACATGGTTAAATTTTAGCACTGATTTGCACAACGCATGTTGGTGTATAATACAATGTAAAAATACCAATTTCTGATCTGGGTCAATTTCACTCATTTTATCCTGCATACGTTTTAAAAGTCTGACAATTTTTCCTGCATTTGGACAACCGTCCGTGGTGACGCCTGTCGATTTGTCCCATTTCAGTCCCAACTTGTCCTCACACGTATTTACCTCCGTGAAGCGATCGCTCCCTGTCGTCGTCCCTTGTAAGGACTACATAGCTGCAGTCAGTCCTCCGTAATCCTGAAGTCCGGATGAATATGAGTAGCTGGGCTGTGTTGTGGACATCACAGCTCTCATCCAAAGCCAAGGAGAAAAAGACAAAACTGTAGCTCCAGGTTCCCCGCAATGTCCTCGATCCTCCTCTTCACAGTCCGCCTGGACAGCAAGACTTGCTCAAAGGCCATATTAGTACTGCAGAGTCTGCCAAGCACTACTCAGTCAAGTTTTTATATTTCTCCCGTGTTTCGTCTGGTAATGCTGATTCAGATTGTAGTCCTTAAACTCGGCAATCTGCTCCCCACAAACTAAGCACACGGCTTTCCTTCCTACTTCAGTAAATAAATACTTAGCCATCCAATTTTTGTTGAAAATCCTACATTCGGAATCTACCTTTCTTCTTTTAGCCTGAGCTGACAGTTTGACGGCTAAAGTCGTCTTCTGATGACGTTCAATCACGTCTTGCATGAATAAGAAAAACAGCAACTTCAGAATAAAATCAGTGCGGCTTTAGTCCATGAATGAGGTGAAATTAGAAGGCATGTTTATTTTGGAAGTTCCAGTTAACCTTACACGATGGTCAGTGTCAACTAAGGGCATGTGGTCTGGGCCTGTACAATGCCCAGGTCTGTCATACGGGCCAGTCAGGGTCATCCGGCGGGCCAGATGTGGCCCGCGGGCCGTATAATGCCCAGGTCTGCCTCAAACCCTCACACCAGTCAGTTTTCATTTTCACGCTCCAGAACTGGACAAACATTTCATGACCTCCCTCATGACCCTCTGAGTGGCTGAAATTTAAAATCAGGTCAAAAATCTGTGCAGTTAATGAAGCCCTGCTACATATGCAGGCATGCATCGTGGCAGATAAATGAGCTGGAATCCATCCCAGAAAGACAGGACTCTGATGGGAGCGTTTCACCGGCAACAGGAGGTCAGGCCAGGGGGATTAATGTTAGTGTGTCAGTCAGAGAAACACAGCTCAGATTGGTAACCGATTTAAATTAGACAAAAGCACTCTCGCCTTGCTTTTGGTTTGAATTTTATGTAAAATGTAGAAATGTTCACTTCTTAGAATGTTTTTTTTAAAGGAGTTAATACTTTGGTTTATAAGATTAAAAATAGCAGAAGAGAAGCTGCTTGATGAGATGCAACAAATGCAAATAACCAGACGAACACATTTTCCATCAGCCCTGTGGGAGTGACGAGGCTGAGCGCCAAGATGATTGGGCATAGACGAGAGCAAGAAAGCAATCAGGCCGGGTGAAAGCTCAGTGACCACGCTGGAATGAGAGCGCTTGCTTGGACCCGGTGGGCATGCTGATCCTTAAGGATGAGGGTCTTGTGCCAATTCTTCAGCTGTTTACCTACAGTCTCATAAGACATTAAACCTGGTGAACTGACCTCTGAGGAAAAGGGTTTGTCCAATCTCTGCTTAGCAATCGTAACTAAGCAAGGCAGACCTGTCACGCAAGGGACTGGTTTGTGTGGGTTGAGGGTGTGTGGGCGGGACGGCGATGCACCTAGCTGGTGTGTCCAAGAGATTCTGAAGATTACATTTGTATTAGTGCACTTATAGATTTAGGGTTTAAGTGTTTGTGTGTTGGCATATTTACTAACCTTCTGAAGACCGATGGGGATTTTATTCTTTATTAATTTGTTTTGATTTTCCCGTGATGTCCCACAAGGAGGCATTGTGTTTGAGGTGTTACCATAAAGGGGCAGTATTATGTGAAATCTACTTTCATGTTATGTTATTACCTCATCAAAAACATACTGGTATACATAATGCATACTAGTACTATGTATTTTGCAGTATTATGTAAAATACATTATGCTGTCCCTTTAGCTAAACGGCCATGAATTAACCAAATCAGAAACGCATAAAGTCAACTGGGCTGTGTGGCTTCTCAATTTAAAGAAATGAATCCAAAAAAGGAAGAATAAGAAATTCTTCCTCTCGTTATTCTAAACAGAAAAAGTTTACTCTGGTGAAATTTCAGACAGACAGAAAATAAGTGAGTTTTGCCTCATTTTTATTAAAAAAAAAGAGACTAGTTTCAGATGTAGTTAGGGAGTGAACTTTTTTCCTACCAGGAGCGAAATAGGTCCTTTGTGTAGAATTTTCCATTTTTCACTTCAAAACTTGAAGGAAACCAAGAAAGAAGCACTGAACATTCTTCACCCCCAGTCTTGGATTGCACAGAGCCGCCTTGGTTGGACACTTGCAGCACAGGACGGGGCGGCCCGCTCCCGCCTGGAGGTGCAGTCAATCACAGATCGCTATGTGTGGGAGCATCGGGGGGTATTACAGCCACAGCGCCGGGCTTGGTAGGCTGGGTTTATGAGTGTGGCCGCTTGCCTCTTCATCCTGGCCCACAGCGAATTGCCCAGCTGAATGAGCCGAGTACGGCTGCTGCATGATTGCCTGGGACCTTTCAATTTGCCACTCTTCACACCTGATCCCATGGGACGCTTAGGTTTAAGGGGGAAAGGAGGGGAGCGGGTACTGAAGGGAAGAAAAGCAGAGAGTCATAACCAAGCGTATAAAACTGAGGGATAGTGAATTGAGTTTTAAGGGGGTTTCGTATCAGATGTAGCTCCACAGAGTTCCAGGAAGCGTTAATTAGTCGCAGCCTGCAGCACCTCCCAGGGGAGTCCAGCGATTGATACGTTTTATTTCATGTGCTTTGTAAAAATGTAGAGGCTTTTGGTAGATAATGACCCTGTGAGGTATTTTAATAGCTGATTACAGGACGCGGCTGTCGGCTGTGGCGTTTGGAAGGAGTAAAACATAAAGGGGATGGGTGTATAATTATTAAAATGCCCCGACTCCCTGAAACGACTAGGCGGAACGTATGAGGCTCGCTGCTGCTCTGACCTACATACGCCGAGCAGGAGCACCGGGACAATAACTATAAAGACGATGCGATGGCCACAATGCTTTAATTAGAGTTTGAGTGCGGGGCTAAATTAATGGGAATTGACATGGAGGCTGGGAAGAAAAGTAGTAAAAGAGTCAGGGGGAAAAAAAGTGATGATATAATGCTGTTCAACATTAGCACTATTAAAAAGAAGCACATGCATTGCCTTAAAAAAAAAAAAGTGTTTACACCCTGGAACCATTTTGTCATGATTCGTGGGTAATTTTTGGCTTGTGGTTTTTGTGATGTTATTTATGTTGAATAGTTTTGACAATATCAGCTCTTCCTGTTTGGTCTGTTTTTTTATAAGGTGTTCTGATGTTCCGCTTCCTGAATAGTTTCTCCAGGTTATTCCTGTTAGTGTGTTGGATTCAGTTTCTTTTCCTTTCTTTTAGTCGTGGTGATTTATATCTAGTTTCATAGCTTGTTCTTAAACGGGCAATATTATGTCATATCAATCTTTTTGATCTTTACGTCCATCGGGGTCCGACGAAGCTGCAGTTTCCAAACCGAGCTTATGCTTTACAGAGCATCCCTACCATGTGACTCCTCCGCTGAGCTCCTTCAGACTAGCCATCCACGATTAGCAAACACCTGGTGGAACTTTGCATCAGCTGAGCTCATGTTATGAGCTACTTCTCAGTGAACTGCTGGTGAAAACGTTGTAAAAGGGTCGATAGAGGAGCAATGTGATGACTTCCTGAAGGTGGAGTGTCAGAGCAGAAGTTTCTTAAAGAGACAGGCCCAATTTCTAGGCATTACATTAGAAAGTTAATTTTTAAAATCGTATTTGATACAAATAGTATTTTCACAACAGCTCATGGTAACATAGATATTTGATTGTATTATATATGATGCCAAGGTTTTCCTGGCAGAATTGTAGATGAACATGACTCTAGTCATGTTCTTCTAGTGTTGGTTTTGTTTTTATTATCCGCCCTCATTGGTTTCATTAGTGCTATTCAGGTTTGCTGTTCATCTGTTTGTGAAGCAGGTCCTCTAACAGATTGCCCCCAGGGGGCCAGCTGTGGCTACTGTGTAGTAGCTTTCCACCAGCAGTGAGTGAGTAGGTGAATGACTGAATGTAGTATGAAGCGCTTTGGGGTCCTCTGGACTTGATGAAGCGCTATACGAGTACAGGACATTTACCATATCTATCTGCAAAGAGCAGCATGTAAAAACTCAGACTTGCACTTTTGCAGTTACTCTGATGACTGAAGGGAACTGATGTGCGTCCGTGTTTTCCTAAATAAAAAACCAGCTGTGATTTATTGCCTCTTTCCGCCTCACGCTGCCGTCAGTCAGACTGTCAGGCTATCAAAAATGGATTACTTCTCTTTTTCTGCCCCTTCACTCCCGCTGTTTTTAGCTCTGATCAATCACACGGGGTAGGGGGTGGAGGGGGAATACCACGCAACAAGTGTTTATGTGAGCCAGAAATAGGTCAAGATGGCCGTCTTTGCCGTCTAGAGCCATTCGTCTTTTTATATTAGTCCCCTTCTTTTGCTGTGAGCTGTTCAGTTCAGAAAGGCAGAGAAGTGGAAAGGAAAATGGGTTCTGTTTGACTAGATAGAGTGAGAGATATTTATGGAAGTGAAACATGTGGAGAGGGGAGAGGACAGACTGTTCAAGTCACCTCTTGTATTATTGAGCTATTTCCTCAATAAGTGTAGTGTACAACAACCCGAAGGAGCAATCACTCAAGGGTTTGTACTGATTCAAGTGCAGATATATTTAATGGAAGCCCTGAGAAAAGTGTTGCACCATAAAAGTTTAGAAAGACCAATCCTGAGTACATTTATTTATGTAAGGAAGTTTTATTTATTAGTAATTCCATGGTGGAAAAATTGAGCAAACTTCCTACTGCGAATACTTTTTGCCATCACTTTTTTTGTCCATAGGAGGGAAATTATTCTTTCACAAAGTTGGAGCATCCAGAGAGAAGGATCTGTGATTTTATGTTCAGGTCACCCTAAAGGTTAGGATTTAGGTCAAGGGACGGAGATGCTAATGGAAGACAGCAGAGTTTGTGTCTGGTGAAGCTTTTCTGTATTGATTTAGTTAAATGGTTTTGTTTTATTATCTTGATGAAAGACCAATTTTCCGTTTTCAGTCCACCGGACCTCATTAAAAACCTACAGGCTTCTCAAAAAGTCCACGATGCCATGCACATGTCGCAGTGTTTGACGCTGCAACATATTTTGTTTTGTCTGATCACACAGATAATTAAAGTCCCAGTAAAATTTAGAATGAACCAATCTTATTATTTTTCAACATCAATGCTAAACAACTAGGTGTCATGCTAAAATGATCAAATGGTTGCTATGGGAACTCAGAGATCACAAGATGACACTCATTTCTTGATTTTTGACCATGGGTTTTGGAGGTTTATTTTTTCCAACCATTGCCATCCTGTTCACTCAAAATATGATAAAAGAGGAAAAATTAAAGAGAATAAATTTCTGTACTTCAGAATTTCTGGTTTCCCAGTAAAAATGATTCGAGTAGGAGAAGTGACACCGCCAGAGTCCAGCTGCCAAAGATCTTTGCCTGGCAGAACATACCAGGCAACACCAGAACACTGTCCTTTAATATGATATAATATGATCACTTATAGCTGACGTCATTTTACTAAAAAGTCAGGGACAGCTGCTGTGGTCATTTATGAGGACCTAGGTTAGACTGAGGACTAATCGATGCTGGACCTTATTGCCGAGGCAGAATGAGACGTGATGTAAAAAATCTGACTGACCCCTCTGTGCTTGACGGGTGTTATGAAGTGTTTGTTTGGAAATACTGTTTGGTTTTCACTATTTACTTTGTGCATGAACAACAACAACAAAAAAAAAAAACTATTCGAAGACTAATCTGTCCAAAAATTGTGGTAAATCTCCACTACATACAGACGTTTGGTTCTCAATAGTCTTCAATAGATCAACGATCCCGACATAAAGCAGCAGCTTATCTAAACAGTCCTTCCTGAAGACAGACATGTCAGACATGTTTCTGTTGAGCGACGCTAAAACTGTACTTCCTGTTTGGATGCGTAGAGGTACATCCACGGCTTCATCCTCGTGTCTCTTTGTGCTCGGCTTCTGGAGAGGGATCAGACAAAGTAGCGAGCAGGTGTGAGCAGGTGCGCCGAAAAGGTTTGATCTCTGCTTCTGTGGCCTCATTCATCTCTCTCTGTCGCATCCACCTGCGGCTCCTTGTCAACAACTCATTGTCATTCTAGAAACACGACTGTCCTCCATACTGTTTTTGTAGCGGAGCCGAGCTCTTAACGCTTGTTATACGCACAGAAAGAAGGGGCTGCTCTGCCTCAGACACTACCTACGAAAAATGGATTTTGTCAGCCAATCACGTGAATCTGAAACTTTATATAACTTGTGGGCGAATAATCCTCTTGAGAAAACTGAGATAAAATAATTGTTCTTTGGAAATCCTCTTTAATCTTGATTTAAATGCATTTATTGCAAAGAAATTGGCTTCAGAAGGGAAGTGTAAATCTCACTGGGCAAAACTAAAAAATTAAGTGCTCACATTCACGTCATTCATTCAGATTTTCTCTCTCAAAAAGCTTGGGATTCTTTTGTGTTTAACGTGGCAAAGATTCAATATACAGTATGTCTGTTTTGTGCAGGAGCTCTGACGTTCAAACCTTGAGTAAAGCTTTTTTATTTCATTTGGTAGTTTTTACTGCCTCTGCTCTACGCTGGTTCAACAAGTTGTTTTTAATAACATTAGTTTGATTGAGATGAAAACGAATCCTTGACATAATGTTTTTACAGGGGCAGAATTTTAGTGCAAAAAATAAATAAATAAATAAATAAGAGCAGGTGAACTGCATGGTTTATCATGACTGTCCTTTCAATAGTATCTCTGAGGGGAAAGCAAGACAGCAAGTAAGGCAAAAACGATTAATTGAATTAGTTGTGATTAATCGATTATTGAAACTCTTCCACCCAGACTTTTTTTTTTTTTTTTTTGGGAGGTTTGTTCTTAAATAACCAGAAAAACTGAATTTAAATAAACAGTCTTGTCTATTACATCAATATAGGTGATAATAATAATGCATAGAACAACAGAACAGACTTAAAAAAAATACATTTGTTAGAAGAACAACATACTGTGAGCAGTAATTAAGCCAAAACCGTACAAAGACATATTTATATTGAGGAGTTCAGCAAATCTGTTAAGCATTTTTGCTATGTAATTATCAATAAGAAAGCAGAAATTAATCAACGAATCCATAAATGATCAAGCATACACTAACAAATTGCTAAGTTGTTGCAGTTTAGGCAATAAAATGTTTACTTATTTAAAAATAGGAATCAAATTATTGATTATTTTCATCTTTTAGTGTATTTCTAATATTGTAAATAACAAAATTCTGACGCGGTTAAAATCTGCAGAAGGTGCCAATTTTTTTTTTTTACCTAATTAATTGATTAATTGTCAGAATAATCAATTGCTAAAACATTAATCAAGCGGTTTTGATTGAAAAAACTCTCTGCCTAACACAAAGACATTATTGGGCATCAGCTACAAATTCCACGTCCACCAAACTGAGCTCCTTGTAAAAGTGGACCTGGACTTCTCGGAGTACAGAAGACACGTTTGGGACTGAATCATTCGGTTTGGACATAAGACAGACTGCATTGTCAACAGCCCAACTACAGTCTTTATTTCAAAGCACATTCAGTGAGACAACGTGATTCAAGTATCGATGGTTTCCAGTGGCCCTACAGACAACCTATCTAAAGACCAAGTGTCTGTTTCTTTACTGAGAAAGTCAGCAAGTTTTAAATTGCTCCTTTTTCTCATTGCCAGTTTTGTCCATTATGCATCTTTCCAGGTTTGTTGCCGTGAGCGGTCAGCGCTTTGATGATGAGAGAAAACTAGAAGCCACTTTTATGGCATTCTGGGGCATTTTGCTTCCCATCTGAATTTTTTTTTTCATACCCCTTTATTCAATTTGAAGCTAGTTTAACTTTTGGATTGTATTTTTGGGTGCAAGTTGCCAGTCACGGTTATCTATTATCTTGTCCTTATCATCTCTTTTCATTCTTCTTGATTGACTTCACTAAACATGTTCCAAGGATATAAAATAACTGTGAAAACTATTAATACAATTATAAAGCAATTTAGCACAATTCAACCTCTCTTGCTTTGTCTGAAACTCCAGAGGACACAGGTGGAGGCCTCCCCAACTACAGGTGGTGAGTAACATGGGAGTGCCACAGGGTTCTGTACTCTCACCATTTCTTTTCATTCTGTTCACCTCATACTTCCAATATAAAACAGCCTAATCAGCTACACTCCGGTGATAAATTCACCTGAAGCTGCATTTGAATGAGAGATATCCTCATAACCTGAGAGACCTGGACAACTTCAGAAAGTCAAGACGTGGACAGATGCCTATCAGCCAAAGCTGAAAGAAGAAAAGCGGATTTGCAGAATTATGCATTCAGGATGTTCCTGTTTTTACATTCTCTTTTCACGTTTTCACCGTCAAGTGATTTGTAGATAAATGCCACATTAAAGGTGAAAAATGTTTCACAAAAAAAACAAAAACAAAGACTCGGGATCAGCTCTACCATGTAGGACAAAGGATGACATTACCGGGAACTCTGTCTTTTACTGACACGTCTTTGATCGCGTTCTTTCTTTTGTTGATGTGACCTGAGAGATCCTTGGCGATGCCATCGTCTCAAGTCAGAGTAAGAAAACTAAACCTTGATGTGCTTTGCGGGTTATTTCATGTTTTTTTTTTTTTCTGTACGTGAGAAATACGAAGTGAGCCTTCGAAAAAGCAAAGAAAAACAAGATATGCTACTAAAGACTGTTTCAGAGAGATTTTGTGCAGTAAATTATTAAGAAGTTGTTGAAAGAACGACCGGGGGCTCATAAACTATTGATTCTTTTGGTGATAAGCGCTGGTAAGTTTTCACAAATCTTTCATCACCGTCAGACACGGCAGCAGACAGAGTTCTCGGCTCTGACTGTTCAGGTGGTCACCTACTTTCAGTTAAGATTGTTTTGTAGATGCGTAGTGCCATAAGCTGCTTTTTGTAATTAACAAATGACTAATATAACTTCTGCAAGAGTTGGATATCATGTAATATTGAGTAGTATGCTTTAATTAATACGGAGACGCTGACGTGGCATTGTAGTTTTTCTGTTCAAAGGCAGAACTACAAAGTTCTTTCAAACTGTCATTATTGGCTTTGTGAAGCAGCTCCCATGTAAGCTGGAGCTCAGCAATGGAGTGGAAGTCACCCCGATACATTTTAGTGACGTACACTTAGGAAAGAGAAAAATCACCTCTGGAAGTAGGACAAGCACATGGCATTTCGTAGAGGTCAATCAATATGAGATTTTAAATTGTATCCAGCTTCCTCTCGGCAGACGTAACCGGACGGAGACGGAGGAAGAAAATAGCAGTAGGTAAAGAAACCAGCTTTGTAAAGAGAACACAAAGATAAACGTTCATATATTTCTCCCTAACTTTTGATTCTAACTAAACTTTTTAGACTTTAGGTCTGTTAGGCTCACCAAATTGATTTCTGTTTGGCTGTCATGTGTACTCACGCCGGTGTTCTGTCACATCAGCATGCTGTTGGATCGTCATAGCACAAACTGACAGCTGTATCTGTCAGACAAGCATACACTGTCATTAGCACAGGCTTTTATTTAATCAGCAAAATAACATCATGAAGTAGCAGTCAGATCGTCATACACTTTATTAACAGGTGTATGGCATCCGACTTAGCGGTTAGCTAGTCAGATCACCATCAAGGAACAGGAAGGCGAGTGTAGGTACAGCCAGATTCTGCTTTAAATACACTTTGAAACCATGACAATACATGTATGTCCATCTAGTTATCATTGGAAACGATTTATTGGCTTATTTTGTCGTATCTTGTCGCCTATGCTGAACTGACGGCTCCTCTAAATGTCGCGGACCTCTTAATGCGCATGCGTACTCACTGCACGTATGCTATTCGGACAGCGTATGCTGAGCTGACAGAATACCGTGTTCTATCGGACTATCGGTGCTACCTCGTCAGATTTTCCTACCGTAGCACGGATATATAGCCAAGTCTATCTGTCAGTGCCACACGTCCAAAACACTACCGTCTTGTTTACAAACAGAAAACTAAAGGGGGTTGTGTTAATGCTAAATACATTGGATAACATTATACGTTGTATGTATGTTATCAGATACAACGTACACAATGTGTCCATCGAACTGAGCAGGTCACTCCTGAATTGATAGGATATAATTAATATACACTAATATTGTACGGCTACCACAGCTTCAATCCGACGTAGTATCGCTACCTATATCTATTTAGCAAAGTTTAATAATACAAAACAGTGTAATTAAACAAAAATATTTCAAAATAAAGGGACAAAATAGCCCACAAAACAACGTATTTTGTCCTGATTGACCTGTTTACAGTAGCAACGACTTTGCAGACAGCAAACTAAAGCCACTATATTTGCAAGCTGCCTGCCATGTAAACTAAAAAGATGAAGTAATACAGCAGCTTAATGAAAGCCAGGCATAAAATAAATTAAATAGAGCCTACCATGATCTTCGATGAAATAAAACACATGAAACGACATTCCACTGTTCATAAGACATCTGCTGAATAAGCAGTATATGACGTAGCATCGATGTGCGCCTGCGCATTGCCGCAAGGTACGACGGATTTACGGGTAGCACAGATAAACGGAACACCTCTTCGACGCTGGAAGCTTACCGGAAATAATTAAAAAAAGCTTACCGGAAATTGCCTGCACTGTAAACAACGAAGCTCCACTGGGAGGGGAGAGCCGAACAAAATGGCTGTCAATGTAAGTTCAACACTTCGAGGCTTAGCCAACTCGGACTGAACGGCTTCGTTCACTTCTTCCGCTGCCATAGACCTTTTTCACGCTTCCGCGTTTTAAAGCGGATGTGGGGTTGGACAACTTCCGGTGGCTATAGCGTTAGCATTAA
>CAEGAE010076565.1:0-138118 GCA_903067095.1 Girardinus metallicus
ATTATTATTATTATTATTATTATTATTATTATTATTATTATTATTATTATTATTATTATTATTATTATTATTATTATAAAACTATGTTCAGGTAGTCTTTAATATTAATTACAGTCAATGCCACAAGATGGCGCCAATTATCTTTAGGTTCTCTGTGTTCCGTCTTTCAAGTTCATCCAAGACATAGTTTTACGGAGCTGTTGACTTATTCTTTTTTACTTTATGGAATTAAATGATATACCACTATGATTGAAAAATATTTGTACACAAAACCGTAATAGTAAGAAGTTTAACAAAAAAATGAGATTAAACTAAAACAAGTGATCTGAAAGTGCAAATAATCACTGAAACTGCAGTTGATGATTCCTTAAAAATAAAAACAACAATAGGCATATTAAAAATCCTGAAATGCACCGGAAACCATTTATGTTAGGCCTCAAAGTGTTGTGTGCTGTGAAAATGTATTTGATCTCTTATAAATTTCCTCAGTTTTGCTTCTCAGTCTAGTTTCAATACTTTTAAAATTGCTTTATTCTATAAAGCAATTTGTGTAAACTATAATAATAACAATAATAATAATAATAATAATAATAATAATAATAATAATAATAATAATAATAATTAATAAAGTAACTTTTCCCACAACAATGTAAAAAAAATATTGGTCGTTATCAGACATGCTTAATAACAGTTGTTGCAAACAGAGGTGGTAATGAAACCAGTCTTTAGTGGGTAAATCATTTTTTACACAAGGCTAGATAAACTTTTCCCATAATAAAGATAGTTTCTGTAATATGTGCAGTTTATCATTGTCAAATATTAAAATTTGGGTATTCTAAGCATTTTAAGGGTTTAGCGCCAAGTATTAAAGCTACCAAAGAGGTTGTGATATGAATGACCTGGATTTCCAAATAAGGAATCTTTGGGTTAAAATGACACTTTTTTTAACCATGCATTTTCTTCACAGTGTTCTTGTGTGTGGTGAGATGAAGGGTCAACAATTGATAAAGGTCTATAATGGGCAGATCATTGCACCAGTCCATCATAGGACATTTTAAAGCGTGAAATGCTCAAAAGTTTCCTGGTACATATCTGTGTTTACTCTGGACTTTAGAAAACACAGTAGACCAACACCAGCAGATGACATGACACCCCAAATCAAACTTTTCACTGGACCTCAAGGTCCCATAGTCCACTCTATCTGCAGACTTTGGAAACACAAAAAGTAATATTTGTAGCCCATGTGTAAGATTTGTTTTGCATAGTGGTTCTTGGTGCAGTGGAGTCAGCCTCAGCCTTTTGAGCAATTTCACATTCCTAACATGACTGTACACTGGTGAAGAATTATCATCCATAAAGTCATAGATGAATAAGTTTGAAGAAAGAACTTCATTGGCCTGGACAGACTCCTGATCTGAACCAAGTAGAATACCTTTGGGGTCAAATAGGGTGGAGATTGTTAACCAGGTACACTCATCCAACATCAGTGTTTGACCTCACCAAGGGATGGTCAAAAATTTCCATAAGCGCTCGCCTAAACCTTGTAGAGAACTTTCTCAAAAATGCAGAAGTTAGAACTCCATTTGCTTGACCAACATCATTGTAAACCCTTTGGTTTAAGGATGAAGTGTTTCTCGTGCTCAAATTTGTGTGACGGCAGATGAAAACATCTCAGTCTAGTTTCAATACTAAACTTTTTAAAATGAAGAATAAGATGAAATAATATGGATATAATATATAATATAAAATGTGTTGAGTATTGACCTAAAAGGGATAAAATTTACTACCTTAATCTAATTCTGTGTTGCTTTAAACTTAAACTCAATCTTTAAACTTTATCCTTTTCACATTTTGTCTTTCAAGCATTTTGGGTGTCTGCAACCTAAATACTTAAAATTCTTCTCTGAAGGAGTTTCATTCCCACAAGAGAGAAGCTTTCTAAAATATGTCAGAAATGATGACCCTATGTCTGACCTCTAAAAAGTCATTTATAACTAATACCCCAAACATTTGTGTCTAAAGTTCGGTACAATGGATTGAAGAAAAAGCCATAACCCACTACAATGTGTCTTGGAAAAGAAGATGAGGAATTCTGGTGAAAAAAGAAAAAACTAAACAAGCCTGGACTAGGGCAGAGAGGATGTGAGCTGTTGAGATATTTTAGATGCTTTCAACAGTGAGGCTCGTATGGGAAAACACAGAGAAGGAACTGGTGGTATGCTATGCCATTAATCTTAGAGCGAATATCTATCTGGCCAAGTGACTGACAACAATGTGAAGACTTGCCAACATTCCTTTGTGAATTCGAAAAGCAGCTGACATGTTTTGACTGTGCGTTTTGCTCATTTTCCCAGAATTGGTATGATGCAGGAAGATGGAGTGTAAATGTTGATCAGGAGGAGATGGGAGATTCCTTTATAAAACCAAGAAATTAGATTTTTTTTCTGCAGTTTTTTGGACCAATTTGCGCTTATTTCTTTGGCTCAGTGAGAATTTCATATCGGGCTGAAATCAGTATGAATGATATGGGGTTGTTAATAAACCAAACAAATTATGTTGCGCTGCTTAGTTTAGTGTCCTTTGTTGACATTTGCGCTCCAACAACATACCAACAATAACATTAAATTCTCAAAGAATTGTAATTTTTCACCCATCATAAAACCCTGAGCATGAATGTAGAGACTGAAAATATACCTGTCACTTTCAAACAGAACGTTTTTCAGCATCTTTGTGAAAGGTTGCTGAAGTTGTGAATGTGTTTTGGTTTTGTTTGCTCAAGTGCCATGTGTTTGAGGCAATGAAAATTGTTGTGAAAAGAGATCTGTTCTTTGGATTTCTTCTCTTCTCAGTTTTTTGTTACACTTAAAATGTGAAAAACTCTTTTAGAGTTAAATTATCCCAAGGCTGGATTAACCCTTATTTGATCTTGGACCCAAATTAGCTTGCTTTACCCAACATCTTCTTATTGTCGCGTATGTATGCAACCTTTCATTCTTTATACACAAAGGCTTGTGAGTGCTTTTAGAGCATGAACATACATCTTCAGTCAAGAATCATCACATCATGTGCTGAACACTTTGTTTCATTTTTAAAAAATGCATTACAGCTTTATTATGTGCACTTATCTCAGTCATTCCCATAGTCAAGTTGCTCTTTGAAGCCTTAGGGTCTCTGCTGCTGCAAACTGGTTCCACTCTAAATCTGTGGCTCAGTGTGGATCAGAGACATCTATTTGGAAATGGATACTGATAACAGAGCTCTCTATCCTCCCTTCATTACATCCTGTGGCATGTCCAATAATACTTCATAATCACCTCCGGGTGGAGGGGGAGCTGAATTGGAGGCAATAAAAGCGTTTAGGAATGTAAGATGTTAGCAAAGGTACAAGAGGAATTTCAAACTGCATTAGAGGCTAATCTGGCAAACCTGTTTTTGTCTGGTATAGAATTACGTGTCCTCGTGAGAATGTGATCTATGTCAAGCCTGCTCTTCATGGCAAGAAGAGAACAAGAGAGCAGGCCACCTGAGAAAGTTGAACCCGAAAGAATGCGGCTCTGGTATTCATTAATGAAGAGAGCTCTTTGCAGTGGTGGAACAAGAGGGCAGGAATGAGAGGATAGTTGACAATGATACAGGAGCGGTGGAAAAAGAACTTTTCAAGAGAAAATGATTTATTACACCACAGTAAAAACTGGTGCGCGATATAAAATGCAACAAGTCAGTTAATGTTTACGGGAACATTTATTGTTTTATGAAATGTTGGATGAATTCAACAGTTGATTTCACAAAAGAATGCCTGTTTTTGAACTCAACCTATGATTGGTTGTTACAGCTTGACAAGGCCGTGATTGTCGGCACATAACTTACAAAATAACTCTTTGGCATCCTGCTCAGAGCACTACTGTATCTAAAATAATAATACAAACATCTGTTATAAAATATATAATAAAATTAATTAGCCTGTTAGTTTGCAACTCACAGTAAACAAAACACTAACCTTTTTGGCCCCTCAGTGGTAATCAAACCAGCAGAATCACCACATCAGGGCTCACACTCACTACTACCACACATGCAAACATACTTTTGAGAGGATGGGGGTAAAAAATAAAAAATAAATCACAAAATTACACAACAACATCCCAAAACTACAATTCTTCAACACCAGGTCTCTGTCAGTTTAAATAATTATAATAAAAACACACGCTATATATTATGGACCTCCTTGTTCACATCTCTCAAAACCTTTGCAGAACCAGCAGCTCAGGCTGGAGAAACATGAGCAGTGGGGTTTTCAGATCATGTGTTATCAGTTTAAATTAATGAGATCGGGGCAGACCTCCAAAAAGAGATCATCAGTGTGATGGGAAAGCAATTATTCAAAATTAAACCCACAAAAGAAAAAGAAGAGAAGAAACACAAGTCAGAAAGTTAACCCCTTGTTGAATATTCAACAAAAACAACTGAAATTATAAATATTTAGGGAATGTGGAAACCATATAAGGTAAGAATATAGCTCATTAACTTAGTGGGGAAAAAATAGATAATAATAAAATTAAGAACATTAATAAAGGGGATAAGCAGCATTTTTATATTCATAGATAGGAATATTTATATAAATAGCATGGCTTATACTCTATGAGAATATATCGCCATATTACAATCCACAATACTGTCCAAGTACCTCAGAGGATTCATCTTTTCTCAGCGTGCCGGGCAGACCGCCTGCAGGTGACCGGCTCATTGTGAGAAAGATGTTCAGAGCCCAGCTCTGCTGCCAACATGTGAAAAAAAAAAAAAAAACTGTCCGTTTCTCAAACGTTGCCCCCTTTAACTCCCCAACTTTCATGCATTCACATATTTGCCTCATTCTCTTTTCTTGCAGTCTTCACAGATACCCAAAAGTTTGATTTTTTTGTCCTTTCATTCACAATCCAAATCCCGGTGGCTTAAATGAAGATTTCCACTGCCTCCGACTCCAGATCATCCAGGCCTCTGAAGGGATTTGACAGCATATTCTTCGGTGCTGCCTTGTCTGGAGGATAAGAAAAAGAAGGAAGAGAAATATTACATATATGTTTGAAAGTGAAAAGACTGGAAAAATTTTTGCACTGACTGAAATGGTTAAAGAAAATTCTCCAGTCTGGTGAATGTGCTCAGTCAACAGATTCAAATTACTTCCCACCCATGCACATTCCACAGACCTCAAATTATAAAGCGTGACCTGCACTGATGCAATGTGACCAGCTGGTTAATCCTCACCATGGTCAATCAATGTAAGGGAGGACAAAAATTACAGGACGTGTGCATTTTGAGTCCTTAGCTTTGTAATGTGTGATGTTGGAGCTTCAAGCTGCGATTCTGATTGGCTGCTTACCGTTGCTTAGCTTAGTTGTGCTGGTTTCCTCTGTAGGTTTGGTTTTCTCCGGCTGCTTTTCGAGCGTTGAAGGTTCAGACTGGGCAGAGAACTGACGGACTGGCAAAGTCTGATCGTCTGACAGATTTTTGCCTAAAGATCCCGTCACGGAAAATGTCAGCATCGAACTTTCAAGCATTCAGTAATTTGTAAAAGGTTCATAATGATTCTGACCTTTAATCTTGGTGCAAGCCGTGCTGATGGAGGGAGTGGAGGAAGCCGGTCGGAGTGGAGCTCCGGCGAGGTTTGTTCGAGGACTCTGCTCATCCTTCTGACTTTGATCCTGATGCAGCCGCTGGTTGAGAATCTTTATCACTGCATCTTTTTCCAGTATCTGAGCATAAAGGGCTCGAATTCTGAAGTGAGAAAGGAATAAAATAATGTAGACTAAAAAAAAAACAAACACTTAAAGCAAAAAGATAATTTTCATCCTTGTTTTCTGATTGTTTACCTGTTTTCCATTTCCTGATTCCTGTGATCGGGAAGTGGCAGATCCTCGTTAAAGCTGTTGTTAGAGGAGTGGCAGGGCGAGTGGTTAATGATGGTGGTGTCTCTGAAAAAAAAATAAATAAATAAATGAATATAAAATCATTCTTTGCTTAATTTCAAACTGGGATAATCTGAAGCTTATCAGTCCAACTAAACATTAGTAAAAGGTTAAGAACCTCTGAGCAGCAGCAGTGGCAGCCACCTCCATGGCAAACTGCCTCATGGTGCTCTCCTCCAGGTACTTCTGTTCCCAACGCACCATGTCGGCTTCGAGGGCCAGGATCCGCTCCTCGCGCTCACGCAGGCGCTCTTGGAGCGAATTCACAGTCAGTCCCGGCGGCTGAGACTGCCTCTGAAATGAACAGATGGGATATTTTTTAAAACTTACTGATCAGAAACGTCATGTTCGGTCACTGCTGTGCTCGACGACGAGGTTTACCTGCTGCGCCCTCAGACTCTTCAGCTCCTGCTCCAACCTCGTCCTGAGCTTCATCTCTAGGCTCTCCCTCTTCTCGCACGTTGACTGCAGCTGAGCCAACGCGCTCTGGAGCCTCTCCACCTTCTCTACGTATGCCCTCTTCCTCCTCAGCTCATCCTCGAGCTGACGCCCTCGTCCCCGAGCCGCCTCCAGAGCGTCCTCAAGCCGCTTTGTCCTGAGGCTCTGCTCCTCCACTGTCGATCGCAGACGCTGCATCTCCCGCTCCATACGCTCCCGCTCAGCATTCTGCTCCTCATCTGAAAAACAAATTGAACATGGAAAGGTGAGCTTTGACACATAGCAGGAGAAAAATTTGTTAATTTTCTTTATTACTGCATGTAACAAAACTCTAACCATTTTAGATAAACACATCAACCACCATCATATACGTAAGATGTACTTCTTTCTGTTTAATAAAAAAGTGTGTCTAAAATTAGGAACCTATACTTTGACGCATAAGTAAGAAAATCCTTAATCTTATCTTGGATTAGAAAAGATCACCCCTATTAGAAACCCTGCAACACGCATTTTTCTCTTTTTGAATGGGAAAAAAAGTATTATTGGCATCAGCCAAAGTTGGAATCAGCAGGCCAGATGACAGAGAAAAAGCCTGATCGCTGCATTTCTGTAAGAAACAGTTTCCAGAACACGCATAATAATTTCCAGAGCTGCAACATGGTGCCCAGTGTTCTTCATTTGGTGAAGCAGTTCTGGAATGCTAAAAAGAAAAAGGGAAGAGGAGAAGAAGAAGGGAAGTGGGGGTGCAGGGGGAGCTTCCCAATCCCTTTGACCCACATAGCACAAAACATTCCTCATCAAGGCCATACAAACACCAACGCTCTGCTTGAGTCCAGATTCCCAAACAGACACCATAAATTACAGGTCGGGGCATGGGGATGCTCATTCCTGCCACTTCATTTCCTTTTGAAAAAAGTTGCATGAACTGAATTCCCTGCAATTAAACCCTCTTAGCAAATCAGTCAAGGTTATGCAAGTGAAATTCCTTTGCACAAAAAGCTCCAGAAAGAGGCCCTATGCTGCAATCTAGTTCAGTAATGCACCGTGTTTCTAAAAGGGGCTCTAGCTAAGGATGTAAAATTTCAGCTAAAGGCCATCTGGTTACTGCCAACATGTCTTTCTCTGGGGGAGTAAATTTTACAATCATTGTGAGTCGCACATCAAAGGTATGAGCACTATGTCACACGGATACCGAGGAAACTTTAATCCTTTCAAATCGGGCCTTTTGGGAAACAACATATGAATGATTTGTAACGTACAGCAAAAACACCACCACTAACTAGATGTCAGCAGCTAGCAGCGCTAAAGCTAGCATCTTTGCTTTCTTGATGATGCTAAATTAAAAGGGCTGTCGGACTGTTTTCAACAAATCTGGAGAGAATTTGATTATCTCAAGGTCAAGGTTTAAAATAACGTAAATGTGACTGGATTTCTGCTCATTTGTGAACACACTTTTAACCTATTCTGACATAAACTTAATAATAATAATTAGGTTAGTTTTAACTATTTGAAAAGGTTAGTGAAAAGCGCAATAAATGAACAACTGTGGACATGCAAGGTATCATTAAAGTTGATTTTAGACCTTGTGGGGAATATTGACCTACAAATTTTACAAAAACAAAATGGGGGTTCTGTACCCATTCAAGGTACAGAAGCCCTGAATGGGATAATTGTAAATTGAAAAAAGATTCCTCAAATTTCTTTATTTTAATTGCAAAAACAAATAAAAAAGAGCCATTTCAGAGCTTCATTTGACATTGGAATCACCAAAGAATTAGATTACCCACATGAACTTTACTACCCGAAATTGATTGCAGATTATTTTATGATTCATTCAATCTTGAATGGGGATGCACAATATATCGACATTAACATCAATCATTATTGGCTGATAGAAAGAAAAATTGAAATCAAAGCAGCAAACTTACTTTGTTCAAGGAGTTTGGCCATGATGTGCTGGTTGTGGTCGGCCACCTCTACTTCTTTTGCAACGTGGGTCCTGGCTTTCTCCAGGTTTTCTGTGACGCAGTAACATTTTGAAGTTAGCTCAAACAGCATCTGGTGCCGCATCCTGCCTCTCTGTGCGTGATGTGCGGTGTTTCATACCCCTGAGGTCTCTGTTGAAATCCTGCAGCCTCCTGATCTCAGCCACCAGCCTCCTCCTCAGTGTCTGCTCCAGGTTTTCCCTCTTACTGCTGCCCTGCATCAGTGTCTCGTAAGCCTTGGAAATGCGCTGAATCTCCTGTTCCAGCTGAAAAAGGAGAGGGGGAAAAAAAGAAAAAAAAAAAGGAGGCATTTTTGGTTAGCCCAGCTTACAAAAATGTAAGCTCCGGAGGATCTGGAATGTTAATTCATGTTTTTCAATGCTTTACAGGACAATGTGGGGGCGGTCAGGTAACAGTGGCGTAACTTTAAGTAGGAACTAGGTATATTTTTAAATCAAGTTTTAAGGAAGCTGCGCATGACAGTGTATGTGTGCGTGTTCACGCGCGCGCGTGTGTGGTTTGATTCTGAGAAGGAAATCAAGCCTGCACCACTCCCTCTTAGACTGATTTATATCTACATTCCTGAGTGCTGATAGCTGCAATTCCAGGTGTGTGTGTGTGTGCCCGCGCGCGCACTGGAGCATGCAAGGTAATACGCATAAAGAAAGACTGACACATGGTTTTGGGAAAGCTGCCAGCAGAGACGGCGTACATGCCTGAGCCTGGGCTGTGGAAACGGCAAAGAGACACCCACCATTACAGCAGTCACTCAGGCATGTTTACTCAGGGCTGCGGCCCGACGGGGAAAACTTTCCAGCCCTGGCAATTAGCATTCTTTAGGGCTGAGGCACGGCGAAAGCCATGTGACATAACTCTAGCAGAGAGTGGGCTGATTTTTACAAAGATTTGGCCGATGTGTCGAGTGTCGCCGAGGCAGTTTCAAGCAAGCCGAACAAGGATATTAAATGTTTGGCGAGATCATAAAAACAGAGGGAAAAGAACCTTTTAAAAGCAAGAGCATGGGAAAAAATGCAATTGGATGAGAAGAGAAACAGTCGATTCTGTTTTACTACTTTTTTTTTTTTTTTTTTTCCAAACCCCAGCCTGCCACTCTAACCTATTACCCAGCTAACTGACTGCGGTGTGACGTGGTCAATGTTATCCTGGAAATCTATGGCTTGCCTGAAAATAAAGCAGACTCACACATGGGCCTCCAGCATGTCAACTACACAATGAAAGAAGTGTGCAAACTCAGGGCCCGGCTGTGACCTGTGTTTGTGGCCCTGCATTAAGAAACGGTAGCAGCTGCTGATCTCTTATGTTTGTCCAAAGGAGGGAGTGTGCGCCGGCCGCGGCAGTTCTCCAGATATCTTGGATATCAGGGAGGCAACTGACCGCTGGAGTTGTGTTTCAAAAGCAGGTGGTTGGGAGCAAGAATGCTGTGTGGCCCTTTAATGAGTGATTTTTTTTTAAAATGAGATGTCATTTTTTGATATTAGTATTCTTTTTTACATAGAAAAAAATGCTCCTCTTTCAACTCTGAGGAATTTCTATGGGGAATTGTAAGCTTCTTACCTTTTGAATGCGGCCAGTTTTCTCCCTGTGAGCTTCCAGCTCTTGTCTGAGCCTCTCATTCTCCATCAGTAGGAGCTCCACCTGGTTAGGTTCCTCCAAGCCAGCAGGTGGCAGGTTGTTGAATGTGTTGTAGCTGGGTACTTCTCCTGGCTGTTCAGACTGGACATATCTATGTAAAAAATGTTGTTTTGTGATCAGATGGGTCTAGTCGCCTTGCAGTGGTCTGATTTAATTAGCAGCAAAGAAATACAAGACTTGAGAAAAAAAAAAAGATCCTCAATTTAAATGAAAGACAAATAAAAAACCATGTTATTATTATTATTAATCAGACAGCAGAAAGACTCTAGTGGTTGTTCGGAATGTAAGACTCTAAATGTGGGACATAGTGTTAGTCAGAATACCAGAGACTACTTAAGTATCTGTGATTATGCTGCTGCTGTATTCCAAACATTACAAATATCTAGAGGGCGGGACTTGCTCCTTTGAAACTATTTCGAAATCTAATTCCGTATGCAGACTGCAGTGTGACTCATATTCATAAGTATGTGTTTACGCATGTGAAACAAAGGCAAGTATTGGGCGGGTTAAGAAGTAATACCGATGATGTGATGCAATGCTACAGTAGTCTCTAAAACACACATAAACACAAAGTGATGCAAAACAAGGTTCTTCTTCTCTACCTTTGAGGCTGAGCTTGCACTTGTTCCTGGATCTGGTGAGGGATAAAACCCTGACCGTGGATGGGGCTGCTGTATTCTGGGGGTGGGCTGCGTTTGTCTGCGTTTTGCCCCATCCTCTGAAGACACTGTGGGGCATAATAGGGGAGCTCCGGGTAGCTGTGGGAGCTGATTTTGATGGCCGCAGCTTTGGCAGCTGCGTCTCGCCTCTCCAGAGACATCTGCATGAGATGCTCGCTGAGTGAACGCACGTGGCTGCATTTTGGCTCCAACAGATCTGCTTCTTCATGGAAGGATCCATCATGCAACACAAGCTGCCCCTCATGGAGCTGCCTGTGGGCCCAGTGAGAGGACAGGTACTGGGAATGTGCTTTGGCCTGCTCATAGGTTGGCAGCTTCTCCCCGTGCAGTTGAAAGCCGCTTTCTGAGTGATGGTAGTCCCCTTGGTGCTCCTGGCCCTGTGGCTCCTGTCTCGCTGAGAGCTGGGGAAGCAGCGGATCCTCCTGACTGAGACTTTCTACAGAAGATCTGGGGGTCCTGCTCATTTCACCCCCACTGCTGGGTCCACTGTTGCTGCCACTGCCTCCGCCTCCACGCAGGGCCTGCTGCTGGATGGCCAGTAAGGTGCGGGCGTCCGTGGGGTTTCCATAGCGGAGCTGCTCCTGGATGAGCCGGTGTAGGACCGTGCCAGACGGCTCCTCAGTGGACGACATGGTACAGTGTAAAACAAGGTTCTCTCCAAAAGGATCAGCACAGCTGCTTTGACTCTAAAGTGGAAATGTTTTCAATCAGCTGTGAACCTGAGAGGGGAAACATATAGATGATTAAAGAACTATCTATAAGAGAAACAGTAATAACAAAGTAGCCATACATTTATGTTAAACAATTTATGTGTGGCCACAAGAAAGCATTCAAACAGCGACAATTGTGCGATGTGGTGAGGTTTTTTTATGGCAGGCAAAAACTTCATGCGCCAAAAATTCC
The DNA here is from genome assembly GCA_903067095.1 of Girardinus metallicus. Lineage (NCBI taxonomy): Eukaryota > Metazoa > Chordata > Actinopteri > Cyprinodontiformes > Poeciliidae > Girardinus > Girardinus metallicus. The sequence goes on from CAEGAE010076565.1 coordinate 11,620, forward strand.
TTTCTCATGGGGGAGCAGAAGCGGACAAAACCGCGTTGTAAAATAGTTCCGCCTTAAAGCTCAGATATCAAACTTAAAACAAAATAAAGACACGTAAATATTTCAACACATTTCTTCAGGCTCAAACGTTTTAACTCGAAGCAACGATGTAGCTTCTTTATCAACGTCCCGATGCGACTTTTGTTCTGATAAAAAAAAAAAAAAAAAACACAGAAGCTTCTCTTACCAGCTCACGCTTTCATGATAACAAAACCCTCTGCTCGAATTAAAATCCAAAGTATTTCCAATATTTCCGCTAGGCTTTTAGTCGAGTTGAACGTGCCTCATGTTGCCGCGCTCCTCTCTCGCTGTGAAATGATTATGGAGAGAGCAGGCGGCGATAATAAGTAACCGAGGAGGGACTGAGGTCGGAATGCCAGGAATGCAAAACGCTAGGTCCCTCGGGGATCAAAAGAGTAAAAAAAAAAAACACACACACACACACACACGGGAGAAGGAGGAGGAGGAGAGCAGCGCGGCGCTTTATTAGGCCAACGAGGAATTAAAAAGGCAACAGGGAGAATGTAAAACAGTAAGAGAACACGTTTACATCAAGAGGAAGACAGTAATTGTATTTTATGGAAATTTAAACCATTCAGACTACCAGTAGGATAGAGACACAATCAAAACTGTCAGATGATTTATTACCTTACTACAATAACTCAGAAATAGTCCAAATAGTTTGGATGTATTTTTACTTCTTTCCTACTTATGGAAAGTTTCTGTTTATATTATAGGTTTGTGGTGCGTTAAGTAAAAAAAAAGATATACAACTTCAGATATTTCAGAAGGAAATATGAAAAACCTTGCCTAACCTTGTATTGACGCATTAAGTACGGCGGCCACAGTAAGAAAGGCTTACAGTATTAAATTATGCCGCATGAACTGATCAGTACATTAATGCGAAAGAACGCAAAAGTATTGCGAGAGAACGCAAAAGTTTTTGCGAGGGAACGCAAAAAGAGAAAAAAATATATATTTCGATGTCCCTATAGGTTTCCGTACTCCGTAACTAAAAATACACACGGGCCACTTTGTTTTAAAAACAGAAAAAAAAAAACCATTTCATTTCACACTTGATGAAGATTTAAATGTTTTCATCAAAAACGGAAACATTTATGAAATTATTTGTTTTGTTTTTTTCCTTGATAAAGTGTTAGTGGTTAGCGTTGAATTATGAATTTTCACTGAGGGATGTGAGGGGCTACAATGCTTAAAAAGCACACTAAAGGAAAGAAAACGCTGGATTTGCTCAGAGTGTATGAAGCCAATGACATTATAAAGACAAGAATTGAGCTGATGAGTAGGCATTAGCAACCAATAGTTACTTTTGATTTTGACAGAGATTCTGATTGGAAGGACTGGGTTTATTATTTTACAGAAGTAGAACATGATGCACATGAGAATTACGTTAACTGAAGGCATTAACCAGCCCTAAAGGTTTTTTTACACATCTTGCATGGAAATAGTTGTTATAGTACTTTTAACCTCTGCGACAGACTGGTGACCTGTCCAGGGTGTACCCCGCCTCTCACCCGGAACGTAGCTGGAGATGGGCACCAGCAACCCTCCCGACCCCATTAAGGGACAAAGGATGAACAGAAAATGGATGGATGGAGTACTTTTAACCTCAACTCAAATTAATGAAAACTTAATAGTATTAATGGTATATATAGTAACAATATGGATACTACAAATTTAAAGCTTGTTTAAAGTTGTTTGTCAGGGTTTTCAATTTGAGAGCACTATGTTCCTCTGGAATACAACTTAACTTAATGATTTTGCTTTTTGTGTTTATTTAGATCTAATGCAAAGTTTAATGTTTACGAGAAAACACTTTGTTTAACAAGCCTCGGGGCTTATCAGATGGTAAATCTTGCCTTTTCATAATATGCATGTTAAGTTTTATTGTTAACGGTTTGTTAACAGTCTTTGACCTACACTAGTTGTAAGACGACAGTTTTACAACTAGTTCAAAACTATTTGGCTGTGTGCCCAGTCAGTTTATCTATGCAATTGTTCACCCATAAAACATGTAGAATACCAAAGCTCCTACCAGGAACATTCCTGGAAATGTGTCTCAAAAATGACTAGCTGTTGAAATGCCACATTATGTTTTGGCCTTTCACCTATACGATATCAGTAGGCTTCAATCATATAGAGGGACCCATGCTGGTTTCTTTTTAAACAATGCTATAGGCTGTTAGGTGCACCCATTTTTATTACAACAGCATGTTTTGCAAGTATAATGTTTATATGAAAAGTAGCTTCAGCTGTTATATGTGTTATAGAGGGAATAAAAGAAACAGTGCTGCAGCTTGTCACAGGCCTGAAGGAATCCAGTCTTGTGGCTTTCACCACATGTCACTCTTGGGTAAGCTGTTGCATCTGTGTTAATGCTGTTATAGATGGCTTAAGTGTGTGTGCGTGTGTGTGTGCTTGCGGGTGGGTGCGCATGTGTGTGTGGCAGCTGTTTTCTGGAATTTGAGGTCTTTGAAACGCCACAACTACAAGCACATAGGCTCTTTGTACCACATATAATAAAGAGTAGCAGCAAAAAGGATGTCATGGTTTGATTTTACTCTACAAATATCCCACTCTCAAACCTACAGATGATTTCTCATCACTCAGATGAGGCTACACGTCAAAGTAAGAGAACAGTCACAGAGGGCAAAACTGTAGCTCACACAGACATTTGTTAGTTATAAAAACATCCAGTTTTGTGTTCTCAAAGAGATAAATTTCTTGCCTGTAGGGAGAAAACAAATTTTAATTTCTGTCAAAGCCAAAATGTTTGTCTGGACTATTTACGACATGATAAGACCAAACCAGCACTACGTTAAGGATGTTAAACATGGCTCACTTGTGGGCCCTTTACATTGCAGAGGCTAATCTTGTGTATTTCTGTCTAACACAGAGACTTGAATACATACTTTTGGTGTTTAAACAAGATAACAGAAATGCTCTGCTTATAGTTTTCCCAGATAATATGGCACCTCTGCAGCCTTTACAAAGTTTATCTGAAGAAATGGTGACAGAGACCAAAAGGAAAAATCTAATTACTCCAAATTTGAAGTTTTTGCATTGCCTACTTATAAATTTTAGAATTTATTTGAAGGTGTTTTTAAGGACTTCCAAAACTGTCATCTTTGTCCTTGTATTTATCTTTTCAGGACCCCCCAAGTCTTCTGGTAAAGCTCAAAAACCCATGGTAAGGCATCATTTTCTTATTATATCTTAAGTGATTTAAGATGCAACTTACATTGATTCTAATCAATTAAATTTAGTACACCAATTTTGTTAGATTTTTATGATATGATTTAATTGGGGCTGCATCCACCTTGGGCAGGTTTGCAAGTCCATCATAGGATTTGTGCATGATTGACTGGATTGCTTTTCCTAACAACCGTGCAGGCATACATTCAACTCTAAGGGCAATTTAGAGCAATAAATTAAACTAGCAGTAATGTCTACGGGAGCTCTCAAAATAAAGACTGAATAACTGATTAATATCTTAATCTATTGAATGGAGGATTATAAACACACTATTATCACACTATTACATGATCCACCTACAACCTCCAAAACTACCATCCAAAATGAAAATGTAAACTCCAGTTGACTTGGTAAAGAAAATGGGTGCAATCGAAGCACAGCAGTCCACAGCAATTGATTGTTGTATGTAGCAACTAGCCTCCGGCTGATTATCTTATTAGACCTAAAATCTATAAGCCCCCTGAGATAGCATTGAACTGCTGATGGTGACCACTATCATGAAAATGGCTCTTCAGCCCTTCTTAAATAAGTAAAAATTCCCATCATGCCTCAGATAGTCAGTACTGTTGAACAAACTCTTTTAAATTAAAAACCTCCGTGGGCAGCTCCACATGGAGGGAGAACAGTTAGCAAAGTGGATGGGGCTCGCCTTTCCCCCCTCATACCTAAAGCAGGACAGCCGGTCTCCAGCTTTTAAAAAAGCCTGTTCATGTCATTTAACGCCAACTCACTACTTCCTCTGTTCACTCTCTGTGTGTATGTTTGGTGATGGGCAACGCCTCTGGTCATTTTGTCCTCCATTGTAGCACACTTCCTGTGAACTACCAAAGGAATGTGAGGCTGATCCTTTGAGAATTATGGATGCTTTCCAAAAGCCATTAGAGATCAACATTTGAAATGCTACACCGCAAAATAAATCCTCAGAGTGTCTGTCTGTCTGTTGGCTCTGAAACCTTGAGCCTAACTAAACCTATATTTCATGATTTGAATCTAGTTTGTGGGAAAGAACAGAAGCATTTACAGAAAATATGAGACACCTTTAAGTATCAGATCTGGTGCTAAATACAGTAAATGTTTGTGGCCCTTGAAGCTTCAATACAGAGCTGGCCTGAGGCATGAACAAACTTTGCATCTGCTTAGGGTTCGCTGCTGATTTGAAATTACACAGGAAAGGAGGACATGAACGTGCTGTAAACATAGTAAATAAAAGACAGAAAAAAAAAGATTTGGCCCCTCACAGATTTCTTCTATTTTTCTTTTTTATTTGTTAGATGGACGTTTTTCAGATCACAAAAACTCAGGCCACTTATCATTACTTATTATTAACAATAAGTAATAGAATTAAAAGACAACAATAAATTGTCTGATGTCTGACTCAATTAACTATAAGACATGTCCCCAGTTGCGTGTTACATGGTGAACGTGGAGCTAATCAATGGTCAGATGAGTGTATATATATTTTTCCAGTTTCTGCAGTAATCATGGCCAGGAACACGTTATTTTTGGTTGTTACCCTAAAACTCCCAAAACAAAATTCTTGAGTCATTGATTATCTCCCCGTCTTGCTTTCTGTCTGCTTCAGTAGATTTTGTTCAAGCCTTCAGACTCAGACACCGCATGAGTCTTTCATGAGTGTACGTGTCCCGAGACAGAACATTTTTTAAGCTTTTACAGGACAGGATGCTTGTTACAACGCTGAACCGGTGGGAAAGCTAGACGAGGTCATCTGATAGGGTGGTATTGGTGAGGAATGTAACTGATATGAGTCAGAAAGAGTGCGATGGATTCCTCTTCTTGGATCTCACAACCCTGCTCTGCTTCCTTTTTCACACAAACACAATGGACAAAGGTGAGGCGTGCAGCGCTCTGGTGGTATCCGGTTCACAGGAAAACGCTGACAATAAGCTTCCCATGTCTTTGCAGTTTGGAATTGCTTCCAGGGCTGATATTGGTTTTCATGTGAATTTATGTTGAAACAAGCATGAATTCCTTTTCAAACCTTGTACACTTGTACAAAGGAAATAAAATAGCTAATGGTTGCTCAAGGGCTACAGCATGTTGCTGCATGTCTTGGTGCAGAGAAGGAGGAATCTGCAAACGTTCCAGACAAACAGACCTAATGCATGACTCAGAAGAAGTAAATCTTCTGCTGCTAAAACAAATGTGGAGTCATATCTCATACATGTTTTAGTGCCCAAAATGTAATCTGTTGGATTGTGAATGCCAGTTGCAATTTTCAGATACACGAGTGGTTCAGAATGCACTGCTTGTTTTGAAACAAAAGTCTATGAAAACCAGCGACATTAGTCATTAGTTATTTATTAGCGACATTAGTTATTTGCTACAAGACGTGGGATCAGTTTTCAGAGCATGTGGGTCCTTTGTTCTTTTCTAAGCATGTTGACAAAGGGTTCTGTACAAAAGAGAAACATTTCCAAAACACTGGAATTTTAATGTATGTTAATTTCCTAAGGAGAAATTTCTTAAGCAATCCCCAGCTTTGTCTGTGTAACTGGAAATTCCACATTTTGCTTACCTTTTATGATATTTGAGATGTTGCGTTTTGCTTCATTGAATTCAGTGCTTTCAGCAGCTGGGATCAAGTGACATGGACAATAATTAACTGTGGCTTCAATTAAAAAAAAAAATCTTTTAAATAGTAGCCTGGCCATTGCCTTCCTACGCAATTCTGCTTGATTCTCATCTCCCTGCAGTGCTCTGTCTGGGATTTCTCCCACTGAGCTGGATTTTTCCCATAGAATTTCAATCGGGCCAATCAGTGAACAAACAGAGAAATTATAATGGATGACATTGATTTTCTGCGCTACTTACAATGGCAGTGGAGGAAGCATTCAGCCTATATTGGCCACGCTTCCAGATGTTGAATTAACATTAATAATCATCTTGTTTGGCTCGGTACTTCTCTCTTCACCATGAATTGCTGTTTACATTTCTGGTAAGCGTCATAGTGTCAAACTGGTGCATTACATAAAGTGATGGGATAAAATTTAAAACTTCAACAGAGTCCATGCAAGCCATTTGTTTCTTAATACCCAAGGGTCTAGACCCTCTGTACAAAGCAAAGTGTAGCACAAGAGAAAATAGTGTTTTAGGAAGCATACATTTCACAAGGATCAACATATCATGCTGTTGTTGGACTGAATAAATAAGCTCAACAGAGTGAGACTGCAAATTGTGTAAATTTGTGGCTTTAAGCCCATAATTTTAAGCCATTGCAGGCAAAATGACACACCCTCAGACTGCTCTTGTAGTGTTTACTTTGGTATGTGACCAAGCTGAACCTCAGAACGATGAAAAATGAAATGTACAAAACCTTGAGGTCCTAAATGATCTGAAAGATATTCAACAGCTGCTCTTGACTTGATAGGAATTTGGCTTCATTGAGAAATAACTAATTCACCTTCATTAGCACATAAAATTTACATGTTTACAATACCATAGCAACTTGACTTTCCCTCTGAATAACAACCCTGAGTGTCTAGCCTCTGCTTTCAGGCGCATTACTCATAACGCTCTGGGGGCAAATAGCTGAGTGTTCCTGTAATAATGTTCTTCTTTCCATTTTTCCCTTTGCCTAATTTTTTCTGCCTCATTTTCTTTGCTTCTTTCAGCCCAAATATTTCTGTTAATTAAAGTTTTATGTGTAATTTTTTTTTGCCAAAGGTTGGACTGCATGCAAAATAGAACATAACATCAAGCAACAAAAGATAACTACAGCATGTGTGTTAGATATTAAAAGTGAAGATTAGAATTAGTCAATTGATTTTAGTTGTTATCCAAATGCCATTAAAATATTTAGCATTTATCTTTTGAAATATAAAAGCCAGTTTTGAATAATAAAACAATTTCCAGGAGAATCTGAAATCATCTTTTCATTCTGAGATTTTGCTCTGGGGTCCACTTATAAAACCTGGCATAGCTGCTCCTTAGGAGGGTGAACAGACTTTTGCCTTGGAGACAACATGTCTCCTGCAGTTGGCTGATGCAGAAAAAAGCAATGACACCCATCCTGAAACATTCGTCCTGACCAGCAGCTGTATGCCATCCTGGGAGGTCACCAGGATGCCAGTCATTCATTTGGACCTGGACTTGTTTGGCCCCCCCACACTCGACCCCCCCCCCCCCCCACACACACACACACACACACGCGCACACATGCTCCAGTAAATAGCAGTGCTCCTCTGCTGCTGAGGCTGCACATAGCATGTGATCTGATGGCTGGCTTTGGCCTACGGCACTGTAAAAAGAAGGTGAGAGAGAGGGGCTCTGTGTCCGCATGCCTGCATTCGAGCTCAGCAGCTCTGAAAATGTACCAGGGGCTTTCCATCAGTCCAGAGGCAATGAAGAGAATGTGGCCTATGGCAGGAATCAGTAGTCTGTGACGAATGATGAAGAGCCGAGCAGGTAGTTGATGGACACGGCTGCCTTGGAGGTGTTGAATGTGACGGAAAGATTGCAGTTTCTTTACGCTCCATTTGAGCTCTGGATTGAAAGGAAACTGTGTATGTAGGAAAAGAAGGCATACATTAAAGCTTTCTTAAGACAGTGTAGGGCTTATTAGTAATTCAATGATTTTATTCTGATGTACTGACAGCAAACAATGTCTAGTCTATTTATGTCATGTAGGATCACATACCGAGCATTACTTAGCGGTTAATAGCATTTACACTTTTATTGTGCACTTTTGTAGAATACCAGAAAATCATCTACTTTTTATTAGCATTTCTTAGATATGCCCTGACAAATGTCATTTTTAAAATAGTTTTTTTCATGTGTGTCTTTTTTGAAAATATTTTGAGATGATTTATTCTTACCTCGAGTAACAAAACCTGGAATCTTAACAGGGTGTTTTAACATTTGATGGTACTTAAGAAAGATCATATTTTATAGAATAAGTTCAATTAAATAAAGAAAACAGTAAAATTATGTTTTTTTAATGTTACAATGTTAGGTCTATTTACTTTGCACATTAGCACAATATATCTTGATATTACAACATAAATACTTATCAAGTTGTGAAATAAAACCTTTCACTTTTATACAATATTACATTTTTATTGTAATAATGTTATGCCATGTATTTAAAATTTGAAAAAGACAATGATCTGCTTTCATTAAAACTTGTATGGCTTTATTTTTATTTTTGCTGAAATGAAAGCGCTACTCTTGCATGGAAATGCTATTTTCAAGAACACTGACGCTTACATACATTTGCTAAAATAATTTAAATAATAAAATAGTTACACACATTAAAAATCTTGGACTTGATAGTAATTTCTAGTTAAACTGTTTTAACTCTGACAGGCAGCAGTCATTGCCCTCATCTAGTACTTGCAGGATAAGTATAAAGCAATTTACTCTTTTTTGCAGCTCGTTCATCTACTTACTGTAAGACTTTTGTGTAAATGAAATGATTTCTAAAATTGTTGACTGGAAAAAAAGCCTCTATGACTTCCAGCTCTGTTGTTGCCCCATCAAGTCGCAATGATTCAGCTGTGAGATATGTAAATGGTTTCAGCTGAAGTCTGACACAGACATGGTATTGTGTAAACTAATAAAAGCCCATTGTTTTATTCTATACAAAATGGGCTATTTTTAGTGCCAGGACAGAAACCAGAGGGAAAATATCTAATCTGTGGTTATTTAAGTCATTGATAACATGAAATGGAAGGGCCAAGAAATAATCTCTGTGAAGCCAATGAAAAGTCACATTGTGCTCTGACCCAGTTAGATAAAACTGTCTTTAGAACTGCTGTGCTTGCACTGTGTACGTGATATTATTGGAAAACAAGCAGAATCAGTAACACATTTCTGATGCTGGCTGGCTGCCGTTACATGTGCTTCCGTTATCTCCACGTTTACAGTCTGTCAGTAATCTGAAGCCATCTCACATAACCGTTTAGACAAAACTACATTATAATCTGTATAAAAAATTTTAAAAAATGTAAACAAGATTGTTTTAAAACTCAATGTTATTGCACTGAAAACGAATGCCTTGGTCTCTAAACCTGCAACTTATGTGTATCTACAACTAACGACTGAAACAAATATTTATCCTTAATATTGACTGAACAGTCTATAAAAATGTGGCTTTGAGATCTTATTCACATCTTTTAGCAAGAAGATGGGAAACAGCTCTTCACTTTCTGAATTATAGACTTCTCCATCAACTTCCCGGGTTGCCATCTTCAAACATTCTCTGATAAATCTGCTGTGGTTGGTTTCATCACAGAACACAGAACTTTGTGGACTGGTGCCAGCAGAACCACCTCCCGATAAACGCTGCTAAAACTAAGGAACTGGTGGTGCATTTCTTCAGATGCAGACCCACCAAACCGGCACCATACTGTGAGGCAATACATATATATAAATATAAATAAAATATATACAAATATGAATATATATTAATATATATATCTGCATTGTCTCATCATCTGGTGCCGTTTTGGTTAACCTATCCAGAAGCACATTATTTATTAGAACATTACTAATTTGAATATGATATTTTTTAATAACCGCACATGTAAATTTCTCCTTACTCTATGGTCTTTTATTCTTATATTTATATATTTCTACTTTTGTGGGCATATGCATGGTTCTACTTGTATTAATTTGCTGCTTTTGACACCTGCCTTTTCCCACTGTGAATATTCTATTCTATTCTATTCTATTCTAGCGCTGGGACTCGTTTGCAAACTTTAAAGAGACTGAGGATGAGACATTATATGTTGATAACTTGCTCAAGGTCAGTAGGAGCCTTTTTTTTCTCAAAATTTGTTAAACTTATATTACAGATAAAATTCATAATGTATTAAGTGGAAGCGAAAATAAGAGCCAGGTCAAATTTTGTAAAGGAATGTTGTGTATCCTATATTTGCTTTCATGCACTTTTCACACTACCAATAGTTATGTTCACAGGAAACCCTGTTAGCACTGTAGTCCCAAAGCAGGAATACAAACACCCAACAAGCTCTTCCAAGAATTCCCATTTGAGGACTTTTCTGGAATGTCCTAACAAGCCTTCCCTGCCGGTGTTTATAGTTTCATACCAATGGCAACCCTGCAATCTGTCTTGCCAGCATGTCATTATCTGGACTTCTCAAGAGGAAACACAGGGGAGCAGTTGGATGAGATTTCTCCTCTATAAACAGGTTCAGGCTATTTCAAAGCTGACCATGCGACTCTGTGCAGAGCAAGAAACAGAGATAAAATCTGACCACAGCTACTGCAATTGGGTTTTGTGTACATTGTTACCTGTCACTTTAAATTAGGAAGATGTTTGTTGAACTAAATAATTTACATAGTTTGAGGGAAGACAGAAAAAGCCGATATTCTGTGAAAAGTGGAACATTTGTATGAAGAAGAAGAAAGTGCATTGACAGAGTGGAAAATGTCTGAAACAAGACTGGCACTGAGTATGTTTATGGACTGTTGACAAAGTTTTTCACACCCAACTAAACACAATGTTCTGATCAACTTCAGTGAGTTCTGAGAGAAAAGTAAGATTTCAGACCTTACTGACTTTGGACCGCTCTTATATAACCCAGGAATGTTGGCACCGGACCATCTCACTAAATCAAGCAGTGGAGCAAAGGTTCAGAAAAAAACAACAACATTCATTTCAATCCCACAGGCATCCAGCGAAGTCTTACAGTGCTTCTGAAGTTTATGTAAACAAGCATTTTCTAAATCATGGCAACAAAGAATTTATTTGTGTTGAAAACAAATTTCAAAGATGGAATTATCTGAAAGTCATAGAAACCTCCCTAAGAACAATAAGTCAGCTTTTGACTCATTTCTGGTTGAATGAACATGTTCGCTATTCAGACTTTTACAACTCATTTCGATCCAAGTAAGGAAAATGGTACATGCGCTACATGTTCAAGTACTCCATATTTTCAAGCATTATGGGCCATTTGCCTTCACACGCATATTTAAACTTGAGTAACATCACATTCTTAGTATAATGCAACCTATGCAACTAAGGCAGCCTCAACACTATATGAGCTATCTATACACCTGTCTTTCTCACCTACTCACCTGTATTTCTCCTTTTAAATAATGGCTCAATGTCACACCGCCTTCCCCAAAGAAACACAAAGTTATGGGTTACTAGTTAAAACGTCCTAGACTCTCTGACCAACAAAAAAAAGTGAAGTATATATTTAAGAAAACTCTTTAGAAATGTTGAAGATTTCTCCCCTAAATGAATGTCCTTAGTTTAAAGGAATTAAAAAAAATATATATTCTTCTCAAAATAAAGATTAAAGATTCATCATTGGTTGTTTGACACATAAATTCACTCAGTGGCTCAAACTTCTGGCATTTCCTGCTTTGTAGCTTCACACCAACAGTGCTGTGGGACCCTCACAGACTACTTCCTGTCCTCAACAATACAAAGAGTGAAAGCACCTTTGCCAGTAAGTCATGTATATTTCAATACTAGAGACCAGACCAGCCCCTGCCTCAGTTCTCGGAACAGTCTTTAAAAAACCTTGGAGGGAGTTGAGACAAAATGACTAAAAGATGCCCGAAACATGGGAATTTCACCTTTTATATATATATTTTTAGGAGTTTCCGGTTTTGTGACCAACACCATTATAACAGGATGTGTGTTTAAGGAACATGACCCTGTGACTTCACACTGATGGACAAAGGAACAAAACACTGTAGATATCTGCCTTACTGTTATTCTTATGGGGTTTCACAGCTTCTCGCTTGCTGTCCAAACATAAAAGCTCTGAGATATGTGGGCACATACTTTTAAAACAATTTACATTTTGTCACCACTGATGAATCGGTGAGATAAAATGTAGGTCAGGTCAAGAGGAGGAGCTCTCCAACAGTTAAAATGATGAGACGACACATTAGTGAGAGAAAAATGACTACTGACTCACAACTCAGTTAGCCTTTGTTCCTCATTAGACATCATGAATGAATGCAATGGAAATATTTTGACTAGAGAGTAGAGATTATGCAACAAAGGTGATGAACCACAATCTAGACTACAATGCAGTATTATTCGGCACACATCATTTATATAAGCTCCAGATAAAGGATATAGTTTTATGCTATAAGAAAAGTAAAGGAAGTATAAATGCTTCTCCTTTTGAGAGACATTAATGTGATTTTTATTATGAAGCTACAATTAATATCAACAAATCGTTATGAGCCATTAATCCCCCATAAATCATCATCACTGGCTAGTAACTAAGCCCATCCTTTCACAGTAAAACATGGCACAGCTGTAGTCATTTGCTCACATACTGACGTTTTCTCCAATTCATTGCATGAGATAAAAACTTTTACTAAGATTTAAGTCTAAGACCAGAAGTCCAAGTCTACTGGAGTAGGAGTCTTACGTGAATCAACATCTTGGGCTCAAACTTTATTAACCAGTTCATTAGCTTAACATTAAGAAAATTTGTGTTTTAGTTGTCACTCTCTCTAAGGTCAACAGTTCATTGCAGCGCCCATGAGATTTTGTTCAATCAGCTTCAGTGAGGATAAACAAAACACAAACAAGAGGAACAGGTGATGACTGCAAAGATATGAGTTCACTTCTGGGTGAATTTGGCTCTAGTGTAGAAATGCATCAGTTAGTTAGAATGACTTAGCAAGTGGTATCTACAGTTAGTTTAGATACCAACATACAAGCACCCTTATTTCTCAAACAACAGTGCACTGAAATGAACAAAACTGAGACAGAAAACAAAGATAACTGAGGTATAACAACAACTGAGCTCACCTAAAATAAATCCCTTAAGCTTCCTCACTTCAGTCATTTCTGGGGTTTTTTTATATGCAGGAATGTTCCCTTTGTTCTGAAAAAATCTGGGTAATTCCCACTTCACTTCACTATCAACACAAACATTGTTTGTCAGAGGAAATACTTCCTCTTATACAGCAATGCTTACTTGACAGTGATGGCACAATGAAATCCAGCAAATGGTGCTTTGTTGTATTTGTCAGATGGGAGCCACCTTGTGGTTTGAAACTATTTGCTCTTTTTTACTTAAGTAAAGAAAGCAGTTTTTGTGTGTTTTATTAGTTTGTATAATAAGCATGTGTTTCCGACTTAAATGAACTTGGTTACAGTATTTGATTTGCGTAAATGGATAGACAATCTGAAGATTGAAAAAGTACTTTATCACATGAATCAGTCTGAAGTTACTTTGCATAAAATTTATGTTATGAAAAACTAGTTTGCTACCCTCTTTGATTTTGTGTGATGCTGCCTTTCCCACAAAAGCCATCATTTCAGAAGATGCTGCATGAGCAATTTAAAATAAATGTGCTGACAAACAAACAAATCTGCACATGTGTAAAGGCGCAGCACCAAGCATATTAATCATCCTCTGTTTTGAGCCTGAAGGTACTGGGAGCCATGGAAACCAAACACCAAGAGGAGAAAAATCTTTGTGCTTCTTGTCCAAGTTTCATCCCACTGGCGGTCGTACTAAACCTCATGAATCGCATGACAATAACAACATTCCTCATCTATGTGATATAGTCCAGCAGGAATTCCTGTTAAACAGAAGAATTTCTCAGGGCGAATACTTCACTGGATTAAAAACATCTGGTGTACCGTGCAAATCTGAAACAGAAATAATGTTAAAAATCTTGGAAGTTTTTATTATTTTTCGTGTTCCATCGATGCATGTAATAAGTGTTGGTCTGGGTTTAGTAGTTTGTACAGAACTACCTGATAGTGTTGAAAGTAGAGATTTTGTTGTCAGGATGTCAGCAGACTGAAAGAACTTGTAGCATTTAGGGATTTTTTTAGGTAACAACAACAAACAGAAAACAAAGATAAAAGCTTTTATAAAATTCTGACTGTGATAGTTACACTAGCGGTTCAAAGTCCATTGCCAGTATACCTGTGTGAGTTTTGACCCACACAGGTACTACAGAGAAACCCTGGAGGTCTCGTTAATATGTGCTGGGTTGAAGCTTGAATCAGAGAGAACCAACATGTACCACAAAGCATCTGTTTCTTTCAAACATTTCTGAAATAACTTTGTCATATGGATGTGATTTATTTTATTTTTTTCTTTAGTAAAAATAAATATTTTCTGGCAACCACAAATACATATTTCAGCATAGGAAGTTTTTATAAACCTTGATTGTTTTTTTGACATCTTGTCAATCAAAACCATAATCTTCAGATTTGAGGAAACCAAACTTGAATATTTTATTCTTGCAAAATGTGTGTAAGGAAAAACTGAAACTGCATCATCTTAAGCACATCATTCATCATGGCAATATTATACCGTGAGAACTATGGGGATGGGGGAAACCTGGCCATGTTTGGATGGGAACATAGATGGTGCTACATACAGGTCAATCCTAGAGATTGGAGGTTACAAAAAACTTTCAGCAGCACAAGAACCTTAAACATGCAGCCAGAGATACAGTGTTTTAGATCAAAGCACATTTAAATGGCCTAGTCAAAAACCAAAAATAAATCAAACTGGGACCTTGGAAAACTTTGAAAACTGATTTTCAAAGGTCTTCTCCATCCAATTGGAATGTCTGATCTGAGACACTTTGCAAATATTTTACTTCCACTTCACGATTATGCAATACTCAATCCCACCAAATCCTTCTGAAATGCATCCAGGTTTGTGGTAAGATCACAAAAATTTGTTAAAGTTCGAAGTTTTTTCAAAGGTCATATAATCAAAGATTATTGGCACAAGTACAGAAAACACACAGAGAAAAGTGTGTTTTCTCTGTGTGTTTTCATTGTGTTTCTGTGTTTTTTTTTATAAAACAATGTTTTACAATTGTTTTATAAAAAATTATAAAACAATTTAAAATTAAATTGCCAATCATAAAACATTTATTTCCAAATTAAAGTGGGAGAGAGACTGTCACTTATGAGTGACTATGATGTTTGAATACAATTACCCAGTGGTAAATTTATCATTCCTGTTTTTATATCCCTGAGTGCATAATTGTGTTTCACTTGTAGCATCCCTGAGAGTCTGGAACAGGTCTGGAGATGTTGTGGAAGGCCCACTGCAACAGGCCGTCAATGGAGTTCTGATGCCATAGAAAGAGCAGAAGAAGAAGAAAGATGAGATGTTGCGAGCACATATCCAGATGTCATTTCAAAATGATGTGTTCTTCAAAATTAACTGCAGCCAGTTAATACCTGAGTCTAACATTCATCCCCTGTCAATCCAGCTGTTATGTAAATAATCAATCATTACTAAAGCTAAAGTCAAATCAAAATATACTTAAAGTACAGCAGAAAAAAAATTCATCAGAGAAGATAATGACTTTATTTTTGCATCATTTGGTATGTACCACCCTTACATCTCCCAAGATGGAGTCCAGTTCGTCCTTATTGTTGACTGGTTCAGAGAAGGAAGTGCTCTGATCTTGACTGAATGAGTTCTGGACTGAAGGTGCAAGCTAAACACAAACCAGAAAGAGTACAACGATTACAATGCAGCATTTGCAGGCTTTTCTTCTCCTTTGTTTCTGTTGTAAAGGTCTGTAGACACACCTGCATGCCTCTGGGCTCGGTTTCTTTCTCTGCAGAGCTGCCCCATGGTCTAGAACAGGACAAGCAGACGGATCTTCCCCTTTGAAGCACACAAACATCGCGAGTGACTCAGACTGAAGTGTATCAGGTTTCGTTCAATCAATATGTAATTTGAGCATTGCAGACAGGGAGCTTCAAACTGTTCCAAATGACCTAGCTAAAATGGTAGTGCAACAAACGTATATCTATCTTTCATTTATAATTAACATCATTTTCTGAAAGTACTGACCCTGAGTTACTTCTGCAAAACACCATTTGTAATCCATTAGCCAGCACTTGGGAATTGACTCTACAAACACACTCTTAATGCAATACTGGAATGGCTGATCAATACTAGCCTGAAAGAGAGGGAGCTCCAAGAAATATGCTCTGCACAGTACCGATCAATGGTTCTGAAAAATTAGGGACACGATCCCATTATGGGGCACGAAACACCAAATAAGGGATCTGAACATGAAACCAGGAATCAAAAGAACATTTAGATATTATTACTATCAATGTATTTTGGCTTGAGTTATAAGAAGAAACAAACAACGGGGGCTGTACAGCAGCCTATGGTTTAATCTCACTGAAAATGTAAATTAATTTCTGTATAAATGGAGACATTTATACAGAAGGGACTTGTGTTACTACATTGTTTTAAGTAAAATCTTTGGTGCCACACTGATTGGCCCCTACAATCCTTTCTAAAAGAAGCATTTTTGAAACATATTTACTTTCAGTACACAAACATGTCTACAAATCTTCAATTAATTATCTAAGATGTCCTGTTTTCCTTTATAATTCATTAACATGTGATACAGACCTATGTTTTTGTTGTACCATATTTAAAGCAACTGGTTGCACTGGATTTAACTTAATGATATTGAAGTAAAGTTTTGTAACATGGCAAAATAGGAAGAAGTTCATGCGGCACGAAAACTGTTACAAGGCTCTGTACTTCATAATAATTTTTGTATTTTTTAATCTGACATATTTCTCATGTCACTGATAGAAAAAAGTGGTTGTCTTACTTGGAAAAGTGGCAATGTGCATGAAAATGCTTTAAACACTGAAAGCAGTGAGTCAGATCTCCTCCAAGGTGACAAACACCACACACCTCCCTCACGGCGACCATCTCTCCACCTGAGCACTGGACACACAGTGTGTGTCAAGCAAGAAGCAGGAGAAAGGGTAAAGAAGATCCAAAGGCAGAGGCAAGATAAAGTAAAACTCCTCACCTCGTTTTTGCCATTCGATGCTTTGATAGAGGCTGTGACACTCGTGAGGGAGGATGATAAAGTGGGGTAGAAAGAGTTGTCTAAGATGGAGTTAGTGGTGTTTATGCTGGTTTGCTGAGGCTGAGTGGGGAGAACCTGAATTGAAGAACATAGCATCGCCTCTAAATAAAGCACTAAATTAAAGTGGATACTTACAGACTCGTGATTTTAGAACATTATAAATATAATCATTGTCGATAATGAAAAATAGTCCCTTATTTATACAAAGTCTGCCCATATTCTTTTCAGACAGTGTTAAATGTTATATTACAATGAAAGGCTTTATATACACACCTGGACAAGCTGTAGAGCATTTTCTTGTTTCACTCTAAGCCCATAGCACCACTCACACTGCCAAGAGCCACTGTTAATTACAAAATGCATTTTACTTTAATCAAATGGCTATTATCTAAAAGCTGCTAACATTTACCTCTGTAACTGTTTACCTCGGTATGGAAGTGAGTGGAGGGTTGAGGCAGGTCAGATGAAAGGCTCGAGGACAGCCGTCACAGCAAATCAACTCCCCTCCATCCTTACACACCGCGCACTCATCGTCATTAGAGTGTATCTATACACACCAACAAACACATACAGCTGAGATCAGAAGAGAAATAAAACAGCACCGTTCATTTAAGCAACATTATTGACAACATTAATGGCTTACTATTATTGTGTTTGCCTCCCCCTGGTGGGTAAACCTGGCACTCACAGATTTGGACTTTTCGTGGGACTTCTCTGCTAAACTGTACGAGTGAAAGCCTTCAGCACCTTTGATGCACTTTCTGATGGAGCCTGTTTCAAGACAATACTGTTGGCCTCAAATATCTTCTCATACAGACAGAAAAAAACAGTACATCTTGCTACCAGTTTCTCACATAAAAAAACATGTTACCAAATGGTAACATGTTTAATCAGCAGTCTAATCAAAGTTTAAAAAGTAACAATGTCAGTTTTTCAATGTCTTACCATCCAGTGCAGTAGGCTCCTGTTTGATTTGTATGTTTTCTTTTTTATCCTGGCTGAATGGAAGATCTGAAGAGGAGGAAGATGAAGAAGAGGAAAGGGCTACGCCTCTCTGAACAGAGGAAGATACCACCTGCAGACCTGTAGCAGAATTCTGATATATTTCTGACATGAAATAAAAGCAAAGCAGGTTCATTTTAATCAAGAATATATTGTATTACTGTTTCCAGATGGTAGTTGCAGTGCTCGCGCTTCACTCTTCACTCTGTACAACTTGACTTTACTCACTGGTGCAAAGATCAGAAAATCTAAGTTACAGTAAGCTAAGTTTGTCAATAAACTTACTGGAAAAATAAAAATGCTGTTGGATTAAAAACTGATTGGAAGAAAGTAAGATGACCTGTTCCATTGCTTGTCTTAGCATGATACTCTGAATGCTGAACATTTGTTCCCTTGTCCTCATGGCTCCTCTTCTTGCTGTGAGAAGCTTTTACTCCTCCAGAAGATCTGTTTTCAGCTTTGGACCGTGGAGCATCCGGTCCTAAATGGACAGAATCAGCAGAATGAATGAATCAGTCAAAGTCAAATGAGGACAAGACAAGACTTTTAAGAGAAGGAAATGTTTTCAAGGAAATTGGACTTCACAGACTGGTATTCAGGTTAGCGAGAAGTGCCTTTAGTTTGGGGTAGCTGTCCATGTTGTAATCCTTGGATAGGTTGCTCCAGAAAGCCTGGAGAGTTGATCTGCTCTGCTCCAACAGCCACGAAAGGAGGGAGTACATGGCTTTGTGAATTCCTTCACTCCTTTCCTTCTTAAGAGTATCCTAGAGAAAACAAAATGCTCTAGTGTTTGTGTTTCAGAACACTGCATGGCAGATGTACAGGTTTATGTGACAGATAGAGCTGTTAAGTGAAAATCTAAATCAAACATAGATATGGCTTTAAAGAATTTCACCTCTAAATAAAAGTTTGGACATATATTCCTGTCGCTTACCTGCAGCTGTTGTTCTGTGATTATGTTTTTGTCTGCCAAGCCATACACAATAGGAAAAGGGTCATCCACCGCCATCGCTATGTCAGTACGCAGCTCGCGCAGCAGAGAGCGAAGGTTGGAGTCCCTGAACACCTCCACTCTGGACATGATCTTCTTCAAGTGAAATCGAGAACTTCAATGAGGAGCTGACCAGGCCTGAAATTGTACATTCACCCCTCTGGAGGAGGCGTGTCCTATTCAAGGGATGAAATTTTGACAGGTGAGCTATTCAAGAACGCCAGGAAATATTATGTATTGCAGACTATTTTCCATTTTCCTGTAAAAGTATGTTTAATTTCTGTATTAGATACACATTTATTTGTCACAGTTGAAGTAAAATTGACGTCCTTATGAGACCACAGACCTGGTGACCTGGTGTACCAGACGAAGAGCTCTGAGGAGTTTGGTTGTCCACAAACAACACCAACCGCCTTCATCCAGGGGAATACCTGTCCTCTTACACCAGGACAGCTCGGTGAGGCAACACGCTGTTTTATAATGACAGTTTTCCTCCTAAAAGGTTCTTTCCATCTCAACTTCCCCTCAACTATCAGGTTTGCAGACTCTGAGTCACCACAGAGAGCTCAGCATTAGTGTCATAATTATCACTTTCCAGTGAACTGTAAACAGCAAATCAAAACTGTAATCAATTAGCTGATAGATTGCATGACCGGTCGGCTGTTATGCTCATGGTCCAGCTGTTGCTCCTCATTTAGGAGCTGGAGAGTACTTTATTTTTTCTCAAACGAGACAAAAAATGCTTGCATAAATAGTGCTGTTGTAGATTTGTTTAAGTTGATATCTGGAGGGAGGAACACTAAGTTCAGCAGGTGATAGAGTAAAGCCTAATCTTTGTCTATCACAGTAATTTGTTTATTTAACATAATTTTCTTGGTGATTCTTTTTAAAGGAATTTAATATGTTTCCTTTATGGTCTGAGATAAGTTCTTTTGAATCATATCCATCCAAAAGTAAAAGTGAAGCTGCCTGTGTCTATTTTCTTTTTTTTTTTTGAAGTGGAAAAAAATATTTAAAAATTTCTTAAATGAATACCTATGTGTTACAAAATACCTACTACTTTTCAGCAAGATTACAATTGCAAAAGTTGGACATTCTCTCATTGTGTTGGATACAATGTTACTGTACTGAAGTATTGGACTATTTTAGATGGATAAAGCTGGAAAGGATTTTTGTCCTCCGTTAAAAGCCCACTGAAAGATTTATTTATTTATAACTAAAATGAACTCTGTCAAAATGTATTGTTCTAGATTTGAACTGAATATAATGAAATCAAAATGCAAGAATTTGTACCAAAATTAGCTGAGCCGAGGTGCACTGAAAAATAAACCAAACTAAACTGAATCTCATCGGAATGCATTAAACTGACATTAATCCAGTTGCATTTAACTACTGTTCTTTGTTGAACTGAACTCACCAGAACTGAATTAAAACATGAAAACATGACTATTAGATTAATTGGTTAGTTTTAATTTCCTTTAGCTCTGAGTGTGAGGGGTTGCATAGTTTTTTGTTCTGTATGACCCTATGATGGATCGGTTTGTTCGGGGGGGCTCTCCACCTCTCCACTAATGACCTCCTGACATTACTTGCGTCTCTGCAAAAATAAGCAGGTATAGACTATGGATGTACTGAACTGGACTAATATTAATAGAAGTTATTCCAATGAACTGAGGTGAATAGAACTGAATTGCATTCAATTGAGTTGAACTATATTAAAGTAAGTTGAAATGATTTAAATTAAACTTGAAAGTAGCTGAATTGTAAACTAAAAGAGTAGGTAAAAAGTATATTTAAGTATAATCTCTCACCAAAGCACATAATTTGAGGCTTTCTTTTTCTTTCAATAATGCAAGCTCCTGCCTTCCAGTAGAAGGAACAGAAACTGAAAAACTAAATAGAACTGTTTTAAATACTTTTTTTAACCGTCACCATCAAAATGTTGAATCAATATTTTAAATAGACACTATGTTGAGGCCTGGAAGGTGTGCGATATCTTTCTGTTCGGTTTTAGTTTATTTCTTTATATAGTTCATCTCAAATTTCTCCAAGAAGACAATAAAGTATATTCTATTCCATTCAACAAAATATATTCTAAAAATATAAATAATACAAAGGAAATACACCATTTTGCTACCAGGTGAATGTAGATGGTTAAGAGAGTGAAGCCCTTTAATCTGTAATTTATTAATCATTAAACATTATTACATTATTCATACTGGTGAACAAGGACCACTTCTACA
Source organism: Girardinus metallicus (assembly GCA_903067095.1). Lineage (NCBI taxonomy): Eukaryota > Metazoa > Chordata > Actinopteri > Cyprinodontiformes > Poeciliidae > Girardinus > Girardinus metallicus. Next base: position 33,028 of record CAEGAE010076565.1, read on the forward strand.
GAGGGACGTTCACAACATACATATTACATTATTATATACAGTGCAGTGCATTACAGTGGATTGTTATATGTGTATTACTGGGATGGGGGCACAGGGAGGCTGAAAGGAGAGAGGCAGAGGGAGGAAAAGAGGAACGGCGAAGGGTAATTTGGAGGGACAAGGGGTTGTAACAGTAAGCTGTTTGTTTTATTAGCTCTTTTTTTAAATTTTTTTCTTACCACAGTACAGTTTGTTCTATAAAAGAGAAAGAGAGAGCAAAAGAGAGTGTGAAAGAGTGAGATAGAGAGAGAGAAAGAGAGAAAGAGTGCCACCTTTTCACAGCTACTGTTAGGTGAACCTACTGGTTGTTTGACCCTTGTGGGGGATATCAAATGAGAGACGTTTTGTCATGAGATGCTATAGAGAGATGCTATAAAACATTCTAAGATGTTCTGTCTCCTTCCAGAGCACAGAGACCTTGGAGGGCAGGTCAAAGGTCAAAGAACAGATCAGCGTGCATGCGTGCTGCAGACATTCAGACGTGTTCGGCCGTCAAAAGAAACGGCCGGCCCTCCGACGTTTTCCCCTTCCGTGTTTAGGCATCATTTTTGGTGCTTTCCCTTTTTATTTATAAAAAATACAAAACATAACAGCGAACAGAACTCTGTTGGTCGCCCCATTTTTCTGTTTTTTTTTTTTTTCTTCCCACACTGTTTCTTCTTTAGTTGTTCCTCTTCAACGCAACATGTTTATTTATTTCTCTTTTTTTTCCTCCTCCTCCAGTCTTACATATTGACAAAGTATACATTATCTTACAACTGAACAAGACTGAAAGATAACATTTGATTTGTCTAATCAGATACAAGGTCTTGATCCGATATCCAATTAGAGAAGTCAACTGGAAGCTAGCCAGTAAAAAGCAACACAACAAGCCTATGGTGTGAGGGGAGCCATTCCGAAACAGCTCTGCATTAACACGAACAGCCGCCCTCCGGGACGGTGGGCTCTGCTGGTTTGTCCAGCTTGATGTCAATCACTGGGAAGGTTCAGTTAAGAAAAACACATTGGGACTTCTAACATCAGCGTCAGATCTGTAATTCTCAGTGCATGTTCTTGTACAATAGAATGAAATGGTGAATGAACATAAATCAAACAGAGCATCTATTTTAAACTCTATTTCGTCAATTAATTGACATTCTATAAGTGCCTTCTCCTCTCCTGCTGTCACTTTTCTGACAGCCACTATGTGGTGCCAAACCCCTGCATCAAAAACCTCTTCCTGGCTCTGTGCAGTCCTTGCCTCTCAGGCGTAAATCGTTTAATGGCGGATGCTTCTGTATAGACAGAAGGCTTGTCTGACTGTTTGTGTTTTTGCCAGCAGCCACTAAAAGATTAAAAATAAGCTTGCCGGCTTCTCAGACGCTTGGCTCTCGAAACAGCAGATCAGAAAAGCTGTAAAGGATACTGCCTTCGGGGTTTGCGTCGTCCAGACTTTCCATCCCAGGTAGGGCGGCAGCGACTCGACGAAACAGCTGGAAAGAGAAATAAAATTTTGAAAAGAAAATATGATAGGGGTTTATTTTTGTTTGCTTATGTACTTGCACTATTAGAAAAAAGGTCTCCTGGTTCAAATTCAAGCCTAGGATCTTTCTGCATTTTAATTTAAAAATGTAAATAATAGCATTAGCATTCATTTCAGCAAGATTTTTTGTAGGACATCCATTATAAACGGCACTTTTTCCTCTTTCCTTGCTTTAATTTTCATGAGCAGCAAAGGGGTGTAAGTGAACAAATACAAACACAACTAAAGCAAATGTTGACTAGTCATTGTTGTTACAAAGATAAATAGACTTTTAATGTCTGATATATCTTGTCCCTTATTTGGGTTTGTCCGACATTTGTATGTACATCTTAATAGATTTTGAGACATCAGATATTGCTACTATTTACCATCAATTACATCTATATGAAGCGCTATATCTGTCTTTGCATGTGAATTTGCTTTAAAATTGCACCTTAAATGTGATAAAATACGGTGAAACCACAAGGATTACCTGTTTGACATTGGAGCCTGTCTTGGCACTGGTCTCGATGAACATGACGTTCAACTCCTTGGCTCTCTGCTCTCCTTCCTCGATCGTGATTTGCCTGCGAGAAAATCCAGCCAGAGTCGACATCTGAGGCTGATTCATTCAGTTCTGACGCGTTGCTTTCAACATCCTTTGTTTAAGCGGCAATTAAATGTTGGAATTGATTACAAAACAGAGTGCTTACCTCTTCTCCTCCAGATCTGTCTTGTTGCCCACGAGCATGATGATTACATCACTTCCTCTCTCCGTCCTGACATCGTCGATCCATTTGCAGGTCTGCTGGAACGAATTTACATCTGTGGAGATTAAAGCGTCAATTTAGAGTCGGTGTCTCGCTGTGACGTTAAATACCAGTTTGCAAAACACTTAGTTATTTAAAAAAGGGATCAACATGGGCTCACTTGTAATGTCATAGACAACCACTGCCACTGTAGAGTCCCGAATGTAGCTGGGAATGAGGCTCCTGAAACGCTCCTGTCCAGCTGTGTCCCACAGCTGCAGCCTTACCTGAATGTGAACACACACACACACGCACACATGCGTGCAAACACACGCACTCTCAGCAGCTGTTTGTACATAAACTGTTAAACTTCACACAAGCTAACCACAAGTAAAGGCAATTTTTCTGGGGGAATAAGCCCATATCAGCTCGTGCAGGCTGGCAGGGGATAATATTCCGCGACAGAAATAGCATTTGCACAAGTTAAAGAAGATGATCCATGACTATGGCTTATTGCAAGGGGAAAGAAATGTTCCAAAGCTCTTCCTAGGAGAAATAACCTTCAGATAATCATGTTAAAGCATAAAGAGAGCAGCGATTAAGCAAATCAAATCAAAGATTAGTCAAAACACAGCGGAAGCTAGGACATTCAATGACATTGGCATACTAAAACCCTAAAAGTGTAATATTTCTACATGCAAGTTTCAAAATGAATATCAGAATTTCCTACTGTCCGGTCTTCCAGGTACATGGTCTTTGAGAGGAAATCAATTCCAATGGTTGCCTATGAGAAAAGAAAGGGCGAAAAACTGAGTTTTTAAACAATTTACTGCTCTAAGCAAAGTCATTTTTATGTATCTACAGAAATAATCAACTAACAAAACAAAAGAAAATAGATTTTGCAAAAAAAACCTCATAGTGCTATGATACAATTTAGTACATTTAGTTTGATTATTATCAAAAAAAACTTTAATGTATTATGACAAAGTCACAATGCCATTGTCTAATATGATTCATTAGTTCACAGTTTACATTTTAGTTCAATAACACTTATTAGTGTTATTCCTGCGTAAACAAATGTCCCATCATACATACTGAAGTGCACTTACTGACCAGATCTATACTCAATCAATACTTCCTAACAGGTTCACATGTTACTCTTGTGTGTTTGAGCTCTGAGCCTCACCTGATATGTGTTGTCAAAACTGTCATACATGAATCTGGTGATGAGAGATGTTTTCCCCACTGAAACCAAAACACACAGAAGTTGGTTTTGTTAGCTAAAACACAGTAAAATGTTTAATCAAACTATTTCTTCAAATGGAGTTGTTCTATGAAAGATATGTCAGAAGGAGAATATCTAACATCTGAAATGGTTTCTCAGGAAAAAATTTCAAATAAGCGGGTCTGCGATTAACATGCTTTGTTGTCCTTTTCTTCCTTTCTCATCCACTCCTTTCTTTGAACTTTATCCTTTCATTTAATGAGATCTATATCACATACTATGCGCCGTGAACACAGAGTATGCTTGGCAGTATATCGCATCAAAGTTGACGTTTACAAATGTGAAATTGAAGATATTGAATACATTGTGCAGCTCTGGAGGAGACTATGAGTAGATCAGAGTAAATTGTCTTAAATAATTGGCTGCCAAAGCGAGTGCATAACATCAGCCAGGTAGGTAGGAGTTAGTACATGGGCCACACAAAGTATCCTATGGCAGACAGCCCTCCTGATGGTCGGTTACCTCCCACCCCTCTTTATTTCAACAAATGTACTTTATCTGGTTTTTAGCCCTTAATAGCGTGCTGATATTTGAGCTCATTATTTGCTGAGGCCTCTAAATATGGCCACAGACTAACAAAACTCCTGAAATTCTGCTTTTGTTTCTTGTTTTATTTTGCCATATGAATATTTTAAGTAGCCCCAATCTGGTCAGCCCTTTAGGAGCTTTCTGGAAGTTCCCAATAGGCTGAGATATTTTGTCTTCCTTCTGAAAAAAATCATGTACATAGCAACCCAACCTACAAAGCGATAAAATGACAAATGCAAATGGTCAATATTCTAACAATGAAGAAAAACATTAAGTGAGGCAAACTGTTTGACTTCTGCAATTTTCTCCAACACACCTGAATTAAATGGCTCATCAGCATTTTAGCACGGCAGAGGCCTGGTAATAAGCCATTCATTTGATTTAGGTGTGTTGGAGAAGGGAGGCACCTACAAGTTACAGCATGGTAGAGCTCAAGGACTGAACTTGGGCATCTCTGCTTTAAGAAAATGAATAAAACTAACAAAAAAATCTACTTGAAAATTTGAAAAAAAATATAAGCGGTGTACAAATAAACAAGGGAAGAACTACCTCTTAAAAATCCTTTAACAGAGACAGAATAAACACAATCACATGCTGCATAGAAAACTGTACTCTGCATAAATCTGACAGCAAAGTGATTACTGATATCAAGTCTTAGTACTCTATAAACAAAAGTTGATTTGGACATTCAACCTTACTTACTGCATCCTTGCACCACAGGGCCAAAACACTGTCTCGAGGCTACTGGAAATTAGATTTAAAATGTACCTCTTCTTTGACATTTGAACAAATCATATTTATAGTTACTTAACACTCCTGTCATCTCATTGTTTCCAAGACAGCATTTTATAAAGCAGTCAGGGGAGGAAACAAAATTAGGCCTGCATGATATCAAGAAAATGTGACACTGAAATGTTATTGCTGACAATTATAACAACAAAATTGATTGGAAGTAACCTACATTTTCCTTACTGCTCTCTGAGTGGCCAAACACATAGGAAAGCAAAATTTTGATGCACAATTTACAGCAAATATTGCATCCAAATTGTGCTTGATATTTAATTTTCTTTTACTGATATTACAATGATGATTGCTATTTGGTATAGTACTGGTCTACCAGAATTTGTCACATGAAACTCGATGTTGCCAAAGAGATGAAGGATTGTAGTCAAGTCATCAGGGTTTCTGTAACATTGTACCAATTGGCATAATGGATTTTCATTGGACTGCGGTGTTTTATTACGGAGGTCAAATAAAGGAATGCTTTTTAGTGAACCTGTATATATAACTGAATTCTAGGAGTATGACTCCTGGATATGAACTAGATCCTTTTTTTTTGGAACATGTCCTGAGATTACATTCATTGTGAAGTGGCATTATATAAATCAAATAAGTGAAGTCAAATGAACTAATCTCATTTACTTGAACAATTAAGATATTTAGGACCATAAATACATGGACCAAAGTGGGCCTTGTGTTCTCCATGCATTTACATCAATCCACAGGAAGACTTTATGTCACATCTGCACACGAGTGTGGATGGAAAGCATATATGTCCAGCAGGCCTCCTTAACACTCCAGCCTTGAAGCCTTATTGAAGCGATAGACCACACCAGGCCTGTCTTCAGCACCATGGACAGCAAACATTGCAGTACAGGCCACACAAACACACACACTCTCACAGATGCTTTTAGTCGACACACTCTCCCACAGAAATAAAACAGACACACACGTACACACCCCTACACCCAAACACACTAAGACATCACGGTGAAAATCACAGACCTAGTGTCACATCAGAGCTGGTTATCCTTTCTTTATCATTGCTTTTTATACGATATCGACTTTTTTTTTTTTTTTTTTTTTTGCTCCCACTTTTGGTGTCTAATATCGGAACACGTCTTCAGGCACTAAACCTTTATTGATCTTCTTCTTGTGAATTTATCCCATCGCATGAAATCATAGACCTTCTTACCCCCAAATGAAAGGATTATTGATAACACAGAATAATCTTTCAACGATGTCAAGCCTTTCCTGTTTTTCTGGGATAATTTATGGGACAGAGCAAGAGACTGCGTGCTTTGGAGATGCTACAGACATCGGCAGTCTAGGGTGTGTCCCGAACTGACACATGGGAGTCTGTTTGTTATCCTATCTAAAAATACAGACAACTGACCAAAGGCAGATATTTGAAATGTTTTCATGCGTAAGAATCATGTGGGATGTCAGGAAAAGGGAATGGAGATAAAAAGGGAAAAGATAAGGAAGATATTTCACGGTCACTGCAGCACATCAAAACATCCCTGTTCATTTCGCCTGCTATGATACGAGTTAGGAACATTAGCGACAATACACATCCGCTCATTCACAATCATATTTCCTGATGTATAAGTTGAATTTACGAGTATGCGGCTTTTTTTTTTTTTCTTCTTCTTCTTTTTGTCTTCCGTTAATCAAATTATCCTGGTCCCACTGATGCTGCCGGCACTTACATCGGCATCACATACACCCAGGCCAACATCTTCTGGATTCAATTTAACCTCTTTAACATGTCAAAAAATATGATTATATATGTACACACATGTTCGACGTCCAAACCTCTCACCGATCACTGACTCACCGCTTTGCTCTCCCAAAAACACGAGTTTAAATTTCCTCAGGGGATTCCCCAAATCTCCTCCGGCTGACATGGCGGCAGATAAAAAGCCTAACTTAGATTTTTTTTTTAAATGTGTATTTTATGTATATTGTTCTTCTCTCGTCTCTCTCTCGGCTGAGGGTGCGCAGGAGGATCCTCCTCTCCTCACAGAATGGTGGGAATGCAGCTCGGCGTCGTCCTGTCAGTTTAGGTAGCGTTTGCGCCTGCGCGACCTCACCTCTTTCAAATCCCTCACCTTTCCGTTCGTATTCAGATATGAATTTCCTTCCTCGAGATGGAAACCTAGCGAACAGGCACGGTGAAAGTAAAACGTCATCGATAGAAATTAAAAACCAGTTGACATAATCATCAGTTGACATATGTGTGTGTGCGCGTGTGTGTGTGAGCTAGTTGGCTCTGAATTCATTTATCAAGTTAAAATCAGGGCCTTCCTTTTGAAAATAAGAATCTTTAAGTAGACAGGATACACATTTTTGATTAAGACAACCTTTCTGTGCTAAAAGCATAGTTCTGTATTGGTCTTACATCCTAAGTGTTTTTATTTGCTATGATAAGTGATATAATTAGGGATATAATCTTACAATTTTATAATCTTATAATCTTACAGGGATGTAATCTTCCCTTCCATGCATAAATTATGATCCTTTATGTCAGGATTTTTTTTCCATTTTTTTTTTATTTTTATTTTCTTACGGCATTAAAATGATGAGAATATTTTGTTAAAAAAATCTGAAAATTTTTTACTAGGTGATTAGTTGTATTTTTCTCTAAATACAAAGCTGTTATTTGGAAAATACATCACTAGTATTAATATTTAGGGGTTACATAATATTTTTTTACCTGCTACTACTGCAGTTCCAACTTCTAAAGTAACGTAGGAACTGGATATTCCTGAGTAGCTTTTTTGTTTGTCTGCCAAATTGGATTTAATAAATATTTTTTTGCACTTACAGTGGATGGCCAGTAGTTGATAGTGCATTGTATAATTTACTGGTGTCCACTTTTGTAGTCTGTGTGCATAAAAATTGACAGGAAACACAAGAAAATTGCTTAAAGAAAACTGTTCACGGCAGTGACCGCTTGCATGAAAGGGTTAATTGTGTTCAACAAAACTGCAGTTGGAAACCTTGGACATCTGTAGACGTTGGGTATATAAAAATCTAAAATTCAAATGCATTTTCTCTATTTGCAGAATTGGTGAAGGTTCTTCAAAATACTTAAGTTTTACAGTAACTTTTGTTTGCAATAACTGTTCATCAACAATGCTTTCTCAGTGTTTTATTTAGGATCCATCTTTTTTTTAAAACAAACTCTTCAATATCATTTTGTCCAAAAAAAAAAACAAAAAAAAACCCCTATCAATTTTTAGCTCAGTGTTCAAAGTCAAACAGTTCTGCCTCTTTCTCTTTCCAGAAAGCAAAACTGCGATCGATATATTTACATATATCTTCATTATTGAAACAGGAAAATTCTGTGTCACTGCTGCTGTCCTCTGGAGTTGCATTTTGAACTATTACCTTGGGTACAGGTTTAAGATCTGGCACCAATGACGATGGGCAGCGGCATGGTGTCGATTCACCAAAGAATTGAGTTTTGAGGTCTTCAAAGCCGTCGCTCCACTGCCGCCTCCCAGACTGAATTTCCTGGAGAACGGCCTTGTGGAAATCCCGCACCTTCTCCCAAGGGAAGAAGCTGACATGGTCAAAAACCTCAAAGCAGAGGAGATGTCTCATCTTTCTCTCCTCAGCAGACAGGTCTTGTTCTAAGATGTGGAAATAACCCAGCATGAAGAGGTCGAGGGTCAAGCTGTCGTGACTCATTGCGACTCCATCCATTTCTGGCAAGAACTGCTCTGGGGAGTAGATAACATGGGAGTTACATGAATTTTGTGAGGAGACTAAATGGGATTTTGGAGTGTACTTTAACTCCAGCTTATTCCTCCAGGAGTTTAACATTTTGTCCACGGCACCTCGTTGTTGGCAGAACCGGAACAGAGAGTGGGGTTTCTGTTTCAGCTGCGCTGTAGCCACTTTCCCTGATGCTGCAAGTTTTTCTTGTCTCTGTCTTGCTGCTCTCATTGAGATGGCATACGCAGACTTTTTCCAGTGACTCAGGAATAACACAACTATCCGCTCTTTCCTTAAGCTGGTGGTCTCCATCACAGCTCCACAGGTTTTAATGGCGCCATGACTAAGGTGTGTGCTCACATCATCACTGCTTCCTGCTGATGGTCCAATCCAATTCTTGCCCTTCAGCCGCTGTGCTCCATGTACAACCCCAGCAAAGGGGTAAATGCTTCCAATCTGACCCTCAAAGTTGGACCTAAGGTTTTTTACTGACACACCAGACTGCTGGATCTCCCTCTCCACCTTCTCTCTCTTTTCTCTATTGCAGCTATTGCTCTCCAAGCGATGGCTGAAAGTAGATGCCATCCCAATGTGGGGTATCCTACATCCACTGGATGTCCCCGCAGGTGCAGACTCCTTTTCTTGGCTATTTTGCACCAATCTTGAGTCCAAATCAATTTCAGAGGCAATTATATTTTCCTGCAAACTCTTCATCCCTTCAACCATTCCTCCCACTGACCCCCACTCACTTTCTTTTCTCTGCGTTTTAGTCAGATTGGCCACCAGCAGAGACATGTTCTTGACAATCTCTGAGACACGATCACACCAGATGGGTAGAGTCAAGGGCATTTTTCCCTCAGAGTCCATTCTTTGTAGGATCTCCTTGTTGAGGGAAATATTGACGATAGGATCAGGTAAGATTGCCTTTAACTCCTCGGTAAGCCTGGTCAACTCTAACTCATAAGCCTGGCAACGTTTGTGCAGAGAAACAGACTCAATTTGTTGCTGCAAGTAAACCAGATCTTCCTCTTTCAGGAGTTCACCAAAGGGCCCTAAGATGGCATTGTGAGTCTGGGAGTATTTCCAGGAATCCATTGGCATGTAGCCATTCAACATATTCTGTAAAAAAAAAAACAAAAAAAAAAAACACAAAGATAATTTACAATTCTGATGCATGATTTTTTTAAAAAATTAAAGTTTAGCATTTTGGACAAAAGTACAGATGATAATAATAGGGGTTAACATCTGATGACATACACTATGTTGACAAAAGTATTGGATCAAACATCCAAGTCATTAAATACAAGTGTTATGCACACTGTTTTGTTAAAGAATGGGAGATCTGTGAATTTCAGCATTGAAAGACTGTGATAGGAAGCCACCAGTGCAATAAGTCCATATGTAAAATTTCCTTCAAAGGGATTAGAAGCAACAGCAACTATTCCACAAAGAAAAACACAAAAAATCACAGGGAAGGTTAATAAAGCACTTTATGTGCTGAGTTCATAGAGTTTTGCAATGTTTTGCAAGCTTGATAGTTTCAGTCCGCCAAAGTTTGTGTGGTCTTCCAAATAGTAATTTTTCTATAGTTTCTCTCAGCGTTATCAAAAGTGGACAGAACACCATTTTAAAAAAACATGAAATCACTCAAAATGTATATAAACATGACTTTCTCTGGGGCTGTTTGCATTAAAAAACGTCTCATCTTTTGAGGATTGTCAAATTAAAAAGCATTTACCATTTTGGACATTCACATTATTGATTGTTTTCTTTCTAAAGGTGTGCTCTGTTTCTTTCCCCACACAAAACAATGAAGGAGTACCTGTGCCTCCTCTAGCTCTTCGTCTTGCATCCTGACCTGGAGCTGCCGAACCATCACCTGCCGTTTCCATTCTGGTATGGGGCGTCCGGTTTCATCGTGGGTTGGCACCAGGGAGTCAATGTCAGCCAAGATCATGTTGACACTTGGTACCTCCTTCTGTACCTCCTCCTGCACCTCCTCACTGTCAAGCCACTATGGGTTTTCAATGACACAATACAGAGTGACGCCACTGATATCTGGATATTTAGCCAAGCATATTATAAGCAGACAAAAAATAAGTGCATATTTTTGACTAATATTTTCATGGTACTGCGATGGACTGGCAACCTCTCCAGGGTCTACTCAGCCTCTCGCCTGTTGACGCTGGAGATATTCACCAGCAACCCTTTTTTTTATTATTGGAAGAGCAACACTTATATTTTTGACAAACTGCAGTTTATCCATTTGATTTACTTTCATTTACAGGCGCGTTTAATTGTTTAACAATTTAAAAGATGAGCCTCGTTATTAAAAGCTTTTAATTTTTAAATAAAATGCTGAACACTGTTTTTATCTTTTTAATTATGTAATTGCGATTCTTCTGGCAAGAGGATATTTTTATTCAGGATGGTTTGAACTTTTAGGAGGGTGTAATGTTCACTTGGAAGACTGCACCACATGACTCACAGTTTGCCCGGTGAAGACTGCAGTTAAGCCGGCATGCTTCAGCGATTTAATAGGCTTCATCCGAGACATCGGCGTGAGGTCTCTCTCTGGAGGCCTCAGGTGATTGAAGGATGTCACCACTGTAAGCAAATACAACAAAGGTGAAAGGTCAAATCATATGGTTTTACAAATATGGCTTAGAGACTGGCTTAGAGCAATGTGTAACAATCTGTTTTTAAATATGTTTTTAAATATATTTAAAAAAATATATAATTTCAAACTTCTTTTCATTGTTGTATCAAAATCTGATTTGTTGAGTAATAGTGGTCCAGTTGATAGGTGCTCCCAGCTGAGCCGTGGATTTCTGTAGCTTCTCCAGAGTTACTGTAGACCCCTTCACTGTGTCTTTGATTAATGCTTACCTTTCCCAGCCTTGAGTGGGTAATCATTTATTGGTATGTTTGGACACATACTATACTCTTCCTGTTTTTTGAGCAGTTCCATGTGAGATGTTGAAAACTTATATTAATTTACAATCAAACACAAATTTAAATGTCCCCACAATTTGACCACTGGCATGGGCAATGTGTTCCTTGCTCGTCATTAAGCTTTTGATACTTGACAGAAAAGCTATGAAATTACAAAGTCAGACTTAATTAGGTGAGTCCAGAAAATAACTGGTTGCAAATGATTTTATTTATGTGTATCAGAGTCGTTGTGGTTGAATTCATGAGTATGCCACACTTTCAGATTTTTATTTGTAGAGGAAAACAAGAAAATTATGTCTCCCCTTCACTTAAAAATTCACTTCTTTGTATTAAAATCCATATAAAATCCAATGAAACTTGTATTTGTAATCTGGCAGAAGCGTAGACATATCTCTGGCCTCATTACCTGAGGAGGCCAGTTGAACCTGCTGGATGGACCCTGTAGTGTGTTTTTTTGAGGAGGCAGCAGGGGTTGGAGAGGTGGAGGTCACAGGAAGTGGGATGGGGTGGCGAGGCAGGGGGAGAACTTCCTTCACTGGCTGCTGGGGAGACACACACAGCAGGCATGAACAATGCTCTAAAGGACAGCTGAACCAATATGCAGTTTTTGTTTCAATATGTTCTGGTTCCAAAATATTTCTTTAATGCTACCTTACTTGAGGTTTAATCTTCAATGCAACGTAGCAATTAGTGCCTACATCAAATACAACTATTTATCCTGTTCTTAAAGCATTTTATTTTCCTTCCTCTGAAGTGATTTTTATTTCAGATCAATGGTCACCTTATTGTTCTCCATTCTTCTTCTCCTATCTCACACTCTGGCAGATCCAAGAAGGAGCAGCCCCTCTTTTGAAAAGACAAAAGAGACCAATATAACAGGAGAATAAGGAAATGCCGCAGAAATGAGACACAGCTTCTCAACAATCAGCCAGAAGATAAATTTTTGTCTAATAGCAAACACACACTGAGTTAATGTAAAGACATAGGCTGTAGTGCTTGAAACTGAGACAGGAAGTGGTGAAACTGGAGCCTGGACAGTATAGTAGCCCCCAGCAGAGTGCAGGAGAAAGCCTGTTGGAGCAATTGAGACACTGCTTTGAATACTGAATCCAAACATATTATCTATTTCAAGCCATGTTTTGATTTATCCAGATGTTGAACTGCTTTATTCTGGCAGATGGGTGTGTTACAGTTATAATGCTTCATATAATTTTAATTCATTTCTCAATGCAGGTTTCATGTTTTACATAGATTAATAAAGCAGAGTAATTTGATAAATTTGAAAAACTACTTCACATATTTATCTTAAAGAAACCTCCTTAAATGGCAACTTAAGTAACTATTTTTAGAAAAGTATCACCTTTAATTGATCCTAAATTCAAAAAGATAAGCAATATCCTAAATATTCCACTAATAATTATAAGCAAAAGTCTACTCACACTTACATTTTTCTCTCCTCCAGCATAATGAGGATGCCAACAGCATGCAAAACTTAAGGTAACAAGAGAAACAGTCAACTGAAAACACAAGAGAAGAAAACACACGTCTCACTCTTTACCTTGTAGAAGCCAATAACCAATAAAGCCAGTGAGCAGCATCAACTGGATCCAAACCTCAGACAGGGGGGCCAGCTGAGTGTGCATAATTAAAGCAGTGGGATAGGATGACTGGGACCTGGAGGTATAGAAACGATAGCTCTGTGAATGCATGTGGGGGATAAAATGCTGTAGAGTACTGAACACACACAATCAAGTGTAAGTGTGTGTGTATGTAGAGGGTACATGATCAGTGCAGCATGCCCCGTAAAGGTGGTAGTATGTCTTTCCCAACACTTGCAGTTGGTTTGTGTAGATTTGGCGACCCCTACTGGCACTAGTCTGAGAATCACAAAGCTATGGGCACCATTTTGTGGGTCATGATAGTAATGAACTGAAGGACAGCAGCGCATCACCAGAAATGATGTATTGGATACAAATATTTGTTTTATTAAAGCTTCTACCTTTCACATTTTCTAAGTAATATTAAGTCAAATTTTGACTAAACAAAATAACTGTGCATTACAAAATCACCTCATGTATCCAAAGCTACCACATTTCTTCTTAGGCCTTTGGAGGGTATTTTGTAACCATGCTGTCTTGTCTTTATACTTTCCAGTACATAGAATCATATCATTAGCACTAATGAGATGAGACAAACTGATATATCTAATATTATTCATATATTCAACTAAAGAATTGGTAGCAATTTGAGTTGTCATGGCAGTCTGCTCATAAAGTGTGTGAAGTAAAATTGTTCTTTCCTAGATTTTCAATTATAAAACAATACTTATCTTATGCCTGAATGATTCATAGGTCACCACCTCATCTTAAAAAATAATAGATTTCAAAATGGTCAGATTTCAAAGAAATCAGCTGCAAGAATCAGCAAAAGTGACTGTTTAACCAGTCAAATGTCCCACTGTACAATTTAAAAAGAGCCTCTAATGTAAGGTCCATTGCTAGATAATATTTTGAAGGGTTACAAGAAATACTTTGAACTTGGAAAGTAAAGGTTAAAAAATTAACAGATAGCTGGAGACGTTTGCACAGTACTCATTAAATAATGACTCAGTTGTTACTCTCGTCCTTTTTTCTCTTTCACTGCCATCACAATTAATTTTTATCTATCGCTTTAAACTTTTTTTCTTTTAATAGATCCGATTTGCCAGCTGCTATAATTAAACTGATCCAAAAATGTGCTCTAAAACAGTACCGTGTGTACATAGGATGTAGAGACAAATACAGGAAGAGAAATATGAGAGGCAACGGCCCCTGCCTCTATCCGGGGCCTTTTTGTATCAAGCCCGGTTTTCTTACCTCTGTTAATGGAACTTTAGTGTTACTGTGTTGCAGCAGAGAACATGGTGATAATGTAATCAATAATAGAAGTCCTGCACAGGGAAAGCCTCACAAAGGCTTAGCCCATGTGTCCACCTGGAAGAACAGCACAAACTGTTATGCAACAGACACGAGAAGAGCCATTATCCATTAACAGGGTTGACCTGTCCACTGACAATCATTTAGAGACGTTCAATGTTTAAGACACTTTGACAACCTGAAAACAAAGAAAATTTTATATGTTTGTATTATATAAAAGTTAATTTGTTTGGGACTAAGTGAAATATATTATGTAGATTGATTACACATGGACTGATCTTTTCAAGCCTTTAGTTCTGTTAATTATAATGATTTTCTAAGGAAAACACAGTTATATTAAAAAAAATTACACCAGAACAATGAGTGTGGTGGAACATAATCTGCTAAAAATAATTTCAGCACTTCTAATACAAATCAGGGAATTTTACGTTAAAAAAAAAAGAGCCATTTTTTTGACTGGGGACACATAAATGACATCCAAATCAATGTTTTTGTTATTTTATTAATCTTTCAGTATATTTTTAGCTAGAGAATCTACTTTAAGTAAAAGGGACCTAATCCTAATCTGTGAGCAACTATAAAGATTAAATATTTTAAAGTTTCCTGATTCTGTACCTTCAATAAGCTTGAGCAATATAAACTCACAAAATTGATAAACACACAACACGCAAATTGTGCATAAGATTCAACACTCATTTATTTATTCGTTTGCCTTATTTTATTTCTTTGACAATTGCCATTATGTGTTCACAGACATGAGAAAGAACTCCAGAACACTCAAAAGATAAACGTGAGCACTGTGTTTAGGCTGAGGCCCGCTTCTGTCAAGTGACTCCGAGCAAGAGTAAAAATCCTGAACCATCCCCCACTTTTAACACGAAGACTGTGACCCACACTGAGCAAACAGGGACAAAACAAACCCCTCATCACTATTCCTCACTCTGCCGGGACACTTGACAAAGCAGGAGACAATTTGATGATACACAGAGGAAAAAAGGAGTTAATACCATCTGTGTGATAAGACCCAACACGGAAATCTCAATTTATATACAAGACAGAGCCAAGAGGAGGGTTTCCAGTTAATTGTTACAGGGATTATGAATAACAATACTTTACAAGCAGCACTTCAGGAGTGGAAAGCTGTTGTCATTAGCAAGCTGTAAGGCAGGAGAGAAGGACAAGATCCAATGAAGGAAAGAGGACCAGCATGCTGTGATCCTCAACTGTGACAGATAGAGCAAGCCAGATAATAAACAATCAACTCATATGTCATTTAAACAATTACTGCTTCAATCTCAGAACTTTTTACATGAAAGTCTTGCACATTTTGGACTTGAAGCAACGCAAACTGCCTGCTTGAAAAATAAATGGTTGTATAAACTGTGGTGGTGCTTTGTCTGCGGAAGCAAAAAGAGTTTAAATCATGTTTTTTAAGATTATGACCACAACAGAATTGAAAACAAGTCATGGTTTTCAATTAAAAAATAGATTAATAATAAAACCAATAAAGATGCATTGTGCACGAGTGCAAAACAGGTCTAACAAGCATTCCGTTCATACAATTTTATTAAATAAAACTTTACATCAGTTCCATCTATCACCAGATAACATGTAGAAAAACATACAAAATTATTATACCAAGATGTCCCAAATATTAAATGCCACACAGTGTTTGTCCAGTGCCACCATGTGATATTATAAAACATGACGAGGCAGACTGCTTTCACAGTGTTGGGCTGCATTGCTCAACAGGCTGGTTGACCTGTGGCACACAGACTCACTTGTTTGCTGACTATAAGTCAAGTTTACCCACAATCTGGTCATGTCAGGACAAAAGGAAAGCAAGAACTGCAATGAAATGGACAACTGGCTGGCTTTATTCAAAAAGATTCTTTATGTCTGTTACATCTAAATCTGTCCTTCACTGACACATTCAAAGTAATATTTTGGGCCATCTTGGTAAAATACAGAAAGGTATTATCAACAGTAAAGAATCTCTGGACCTGACGTTCATAGCTACAGACAGCTAATCATACTGCCTCACATTCTGCCACAAGTCTCCATCTACAATAGATTAAAAGTATTTAATCTATAATGTTCAAAAGCTAACAAGTCTACTTACAAAGGCAAAACTTTAACAGTGCTTAGAGGTTCTTTGATAATATGTACCCCCAAAAACATTGACATAAATCATGAAAAAAGAGATTTTTTTATCACTTTAGCATCGCTATTTAAAGTTGAGAGGGAAGAAGTAGAGAGAATAGGGTGAAGAAAAGGAGGCACTACATGGTGCAACGTCTAAATCAATCAAAGGTCCAAGTTTTTACACCAAAGTATGTCATTTTAGTCTGTGTTGCAGCTTTAATTGAGAAAATAAGTGCTTTACTCTGTTTTTATTCATGGATATTTATATGTAGGTAAAATAGAAACTGGAAATCATGAGGTCAGCGTTCCCTAAAGAGGGAACCTCTGTGAGCATCCGCATGTGAACTTACCCAAGTAAAAGGGCAAACTGATGAGTTATTATTTCTCTGATTAAATATGAAGCTTTAATAAAAAGATAACGAGCTTGGAAATGAATAAAAAAAAAAACTTAAAACATAAGAAAATCTGCTGACTGCTTACTCATCTTCACAGGTGACAAAACCACATATTATGAAGTTCAGGATGTGATAAACTTTGTTCAGGGAAATGACAATCCTGATTTGGCTTATTATTTTCTTCCTCAGGGTGATATTTATCTTTTAATCAATTTTCTTTGCATTAGTAAATAAAAGTGAAATTTTCAACATAGAAAGTGCATTGTAAAGTAATATACCGGCTGACGCGTACGCACAATAGAATATGACACAGAACGTTGCTTTGGTTAAAATAAAACAGTAAATAATGCATTAATTCAATAAAGACTATAAAGTGCCATGCAACAAAACAGTGGTCTTGTCACAAATAAATAACAGTGCAGAAAATATACAACAGCTTGCAATAAACAAAGACATACCAAAATGCCAGGCAAGGACAAAAGTTATCTCTCCTTATAGTGAATTATTTTCGCCTTAGTTGAGCCAATGAATCCAGTTTTCACAAAACTATTTAATGAGATCACACAGGAAGAACACCCCCTCGTCCTTTCAGATCCCTTCTCATGCTACTTTTGAGCTGAAATAATGAGAAACAGCAGTTTTCCTCTTTGCCATCTTATGTTTCTGCAGTGAAGAATTTCATGCTGCAACAAGCAGATCCAAACTGAGGTATTTTACAGTATATCTATGACGTATATGAAGCTATCATCCCCACACTGTACACAGGTCTACATAGAGAAGAATTCAGGCTGATGCTTTCCTTTTGTCTTTCTGATGCAGTAAGTGGTAAATGCCTGGTTTACTACAAGGACCTATTTTTAGTAATGATAAAAGAGGAACTGGCCACATATCTTTTTACAGGAAATGGGTAGTCTTACGGATAACCTATTCCTACAAGTACATTAAAACTACTCAGAACAAGCCCCAAACGTCCATCAGAAAAAAGTTAATAATCAGGTTTGCGTTGTTACTTTTCCTTGTAAACTCTTCTAAAGGTCAAAAGGGAGCATATCATGCAAGGTTGGAGGAGGCGACTGCAAAAACAGACCAAGGTCGGGTTCTCAACAGAGTAATCAAGTTATTCTTGAGACAGGGCTGGTCATCATATCTATGGAAACATTTGCTATAAGGTTTGTGTTTATAGAAGAGAATGCTGACATGAGCTTTTGAGATTGTTTGTTCTTTTGCTGTTGTTCCTCAAGGCTGGTTCACCTGTTAGATCCGCTGTGCAGCCGGGAGCGACTGGACTGACTTTCTCCTGGAGAGCTTGGACCTAAAGGAAGAAAGAAAGCAGAGCGGTTGGCAAATTATGTTGGGGAATATTTTTACTGGTTAACGTCCAATGAGTTCAAAGAAATGTTTGTATGTTTTAATAAAAATTACAAAAAATTTTAGTACTGACTAACTTACGGTAACTTTCCATTTATTAAGGTAAATAGCGCAAAAGAGTCTACATACATTAATTTGTTTCCATAAATCCATTGTCTTTAGCTTTGAGTTTAGGTCATGGAGCTAATGGGCCCAAAAAGAAAACCCAAACAGATTCTCTTTCTAGCTCACTTTGAGGGATTAAAAGAAGCCCAAGAGTGACATTCAGACATGCCCCAGGCTGGAGACTCATAAAGCCGATTGTTTTTTTTTCTTAGTAGATCCAGGTTACGCTAACATTAGCATCGTACCGTGGATGTTGTTCCAGAAGCAGAAAGCTACTCATTTCGCTAATTTATGGTATCAATCTGTTTAAAATGAAATTTGGAAGAGACAGAGAGAAGTAGAAAGTTATTTAAAAGGAAATTGGATGCCAGGCTGTGAAAAAGTGAGAGAAAGCTAGACTTTTAGTAGATAACAAGAGTGTTAATCAGAGTACAGCAAAGTTACTACGACTGCATGGTCATTCTCAAAACTATGCTGGTTTTGAAAATGCTGGCAGCCATTTAGAAATCTCAGGTTAAGATTAAGGTAAGGAATTACATTCTTTCAAGAATATGCAAACATAAATGTTTTTAAAATGCTAGCTATTTTAACTGTATCTAGCTCACTAATCACTACGATAAGATGCTAAAAGATAGATTACCATGGTAATTTATTTCTAAGTTTGTCCTAATTTTAATAGTAAAAACTTATTGTACAGTGACTGCTCTTGTTCATACTGTTAAATAATTTCAAAGAAATTGATAAAACTTGCCAAATGCTTTAAGTTGTAACTTAACTCTAGCACCACCACCTACCTGATGGTACCAGCTAGCAGAGGGTTAAAGGCGTACAGCCAGTCATGCATCTCTTTGTCGTTGGCGGCCTGCAGCAGTATCCCACGATGCTCAGTGCACACCGCAAATGTGTTAGGAGTCTGCAGATGTAAAATATGTTGTCAACAGTTGCTTAAGTTCATTTTCTGTAACTAAACTCTGTTGCAGAAGTAAGTATGTTTATTTCATACTTGAACAAATGTTGACACATACCCGCAGTAATGTCTGTTTATCTTCACTGTACTCCACTTTAGCTGAGGACAGGTTGATGACAGCCCTCTCCACATTGTCCCTCTCGCTGCGGTACAGGTAGACGTAGGGTCTGCGCACGACCACATAACGCCTCACCCAGCCACTGCTGTGGGGCTCCAAGAAATGCAAGTAGCCCTTCTTTGACACAATGGGGCTGAATGTACGAAGAAAAAAATCATTATGTGGCTATTTAGGGTAATCATGACTCACAATAGCAACTAAATATGCTTATTGTTTCTGAATATTTTTCACAGTGACACAGAATCAAAGCCTGATTGTTTGCCTACCTGACGCGAATCTCTTGTATGTCAGGAACAAAGGTGTACCCTCTCAGAGCTTTCTTTCTGTCCACTGGGCTGAACGGGTCCAGGTCCGGTGTCGATGCTCCTGAGCTTGGTTCAGTGAGCCTACATAAACAGCATATTGAAAACCTAGCCTAGCTCCCCTTGATTGTTTTAAGATCAGTCGTAGCATATTTTAGTCTAACTGAATTCTTTCAAACATCCAAAATAAATCATATGAAAAACCATATTTGCAAAAAATATATCATTTTATTAAATAAACCAACACTGAAACTAAACTTTTACATTCCAAATTTTTTGAAAAAGACGATCACAATGGATTTTACTTACCGGATGTCAAAATGGCCATCGACCAATGAGGGGCAAGTAGAGGAGGGAGTAAGTGTGCTCAGGCCAGAGGAGGACGAGTCCCTCATGAGTGACGCAGACATTTCTGAAAGCTAAAAATCGCCCCCACACACACGCAAACAGATACACACACACACACACACACACACGAGGGAAAACAAGGAATCGCAACAAAGGAGGGATAAATACAGATAGAGACAAAACATATCAGCAAACATTTAAACAAGGACAACAGAGACATGCATTCAGAGAACATCTAGATCAGTTTTTTTTTTTTCACTTTTTAAAATGTACATAAGAACCAACACTGGAATGTGAATCTGTATATCTAAGAGCCCCGTCTTAAGTATGCAGCTTTGTCATATTAGTATGTTAGGTAGGGAGCAGACATAGGGATGATTTAGAGAAAAAGTCCTGAAGACATGGTTTTATGAAACCAGATTTAATCTTCAAATCTGACTCATCTGCTGTGAGGAGATTTTTGATCTGCACATTCAAGCATCTTTAACATCCCAAGACAGTAATGGCATTATTCCAATAGACCGCCTCGTTTATTCAGGTGACACACAGATGTGGTTTGGCCAATGACAAAGTTATTCTCAACCACATGCAAAGCGCCATGGTGTAAAAGTTCATGATGAAGTTTTTGCTTGAACTGCTGCTGGGAATGGGTTGCCTTATTTTTGTTTTTTGATGGTGTTGACCGCAAAGCACATGGGTGTGGTAAGAACCCTGACCAAAATGAATATAATTCACTATTAAACAAACCACATTGGCTTGTTAAAGCTGGTCACAGCAGAAGTCCAGTAATTTAACCGGAACGTCTCACTTTAGTAACTTATGTTGTAAAACATGAGTTACTATACTTAATCTGGCTCCTATTCCCAATAGACGCAAAATGTACTCCACGTTATTCTATTTTGCATTATAAAATGTTCCTTTAAGAGAGGTAAGTATATTAACTGTAGCTAAGTCAAGTGTTAAAATAAAGATGGATTGCTAAATATCTCTATAAAGGCAAGTGTGATTGATGGATGCAAATATATTAGCTGATAGTGATTGGACACTTACAGTTTTTAAAGCTTAAATATTTAGTAAAGATAAAACTCTAAAGGGTGAGGTTAGAGGGCCTAGGCTGGGGCTCACCTTGCTTTCACTGGCACTGCTGCTCACCTGGCTGTACTCTCTGTTGAATGTGTGCATCAGCAGGCGCAGACACTGGGTAAAAGACAGTAAAACACCATTTGATAAGTAACAGGATGCATAAAGACCAAAACAAAACAGGAGGCAGACTTAAACTTTAGCAGTCACCTTAGCAGCTAGCTCCCTCTGCCTCTGGTTGGGGCTGTCAGGAGCGGGGCTGCTGCTCGGACTGCTGCTGAGGACGGGGCTCTTTGCAAAGTCACAAATGTCACTGCTCTTGTAAAGTGCGTCCTGCCCTGCCTGCAGAGTTGCCTCGAGCTTTTCCCTCAGCAGGAGGTAATGCCTGGTCTTCTCCACCTAAAATCAAAACAAAAAAAAAAAAATAAATCTAATTGCAGGTGAATTTAAACAGTATTAAAAAAGTTGACTTGTAATCAACAGCTATTAGCATATAAAGAAGCATTCTTTCAATATCTAAACCTAGTTACTGGCTTCGTGCTCAGTTTGTGTTTTTTTTCTTTGAACTGGTTATTTATGAATATATTTAGTTCCACAATATATCAAGAAAGATAAACAAGGAAATGGTACAGTTAATGAAATGTTACAATCATGTTAAAATCCTGTAACTACGAAATATAATGAGTGGGATGTTCTACAGGGGATATTGCCACCAAAATATTAATTAAATTTGTATATGTAGCAAAATACTCCCTCTTTCAAATAAAATGTGCTCAATTTGCATAATTTTCTACTTCTAAGTAAGCTTTTCTGTATGCATCACAGACTGTGTATCACAGACTGATGTTAAACAGTCATAGAGTGTTAGAAAATACTAAATGTAACAGGATTAAAGAAATGTTAGAAATTTCCCATTTTGCTTTTTTAAATTTTCTTATTGTGTGATGTAACGGACCTCCTGCAGTAAGCTGAGCTTCTCCAGCTCCCACTGGTGGTCAAGGATGAGGCTGTCGCTGCGGGGTCTCCAACCCGCCAGGTTCTCCTCTCCTCGCACGTATGCCACAGAGGTGTCAAGAACACGCCTGCGACGACGCTGCATTCCTGGCAAAGGAAATTGATAAAGAAGAGAATTCTAGTACTAAAAATGTTTAAATGTTTTTTTCTTTTGCACGGATAACTTTCTAAATTTAATCCTTCATCACCTGGACTTCCGTTGTCTGCAACGTGGCAGAGAGTGACCTCATAAACTCCAGTGACACGGTTACTGAGAAGGAAAACGTCAGCATTTAAGACGGGATTCCCAGATGCCGTTTATGAGACCATCAGGTAACCTGGACTGTTTATCGGTGATATGTACCTCTCTGAGGGCCTGAGGCAGCCGGTGCTGAAGAAGTTCCTGATGGATCGGGAGGCTGGAAGCTTTGTGTCACGGGAGTAAAACACCACGCAGAAATCTTTGGTGATAACTGTCGGCTGAGTGCAGTTCTCCATCTGGAGGAGTAGGATAATTAACAAAAAAATTAATGGGAACAAAAAAAGCAACTACTAATAAACAAATGCTGCTAGCAAGTGCTGCTAGTGAAGTTCTTAGTGATAGCTCCTATAGCTGTAGTAAGACAAATGCTATATCATAATGCTTTTTGAAAAATTGAGTACATCCTTGGAAAAGTTAGTCAGACATACACTATATTTTGTGTTCTTTGTGAAGAGCAGAATGGTCAAAAATATATAATTAAAATTCTGCTCAAAAATTGATGCTTATCAAAAACTATTACCAAACCTTGTGGGCGTTGATTCTATATTTTTAGTGAACGAAAGTCAAAATAACTACAAACTGCACTGTTTACATTATTATAACTAATAATTTATAAATTATTTTATCAACAGTGAGAATAATTGTTAATTTTGTTTTAATAAAAATATTTGATTATATTATGCATTTTAGTATAAATTATTTGAGTACTTCAATGTTTTAACAAAAGGTGATAACACGGAAATAATCAGTCCATGTCTCATAAAAAACAGCTAAGCCTTCAACATTTTCTGAATAGTTCAGATGCAATGTTACTATTGTACCTCCAGGTAAGCTGAGAGAGTGATGTAGATCTTCTCTCCGTACGGAGTGACTCTGTTCAGAAGCAGAGAGTTGTGCATGGAGCTGTCCCATGCCGCCTCGAATCGGTAGAAGGTCCTGCAGTAAGGAAAAAGTTAAACATGTAACTTAATGCTACTTTAAACAACAATGCAATCTATTGTCAGCATATTTTGTTATCAAAAGGAATATTTCTAAAAAAACGTAAAAATATATATATATATAATTATACCTATGATCAACGCCCAATGAAACGCTGCCATTAAAGAAAAAAAAGAGAAAATAGGGTATAAATTAAAAACTGTTTAGTTGCAGCTGTTTAGTTGCAAATTTGGCAAATCAGCAAAAGCCACACGTTTATAACAATGCACAAGGTTATGCTGACAAAGAAAAGAAGAAAAAGGAGCCCATCTGTGTTGAAGAAATATGTTGTTGAATATTAAAATTCCAAAGATGAATAAAAGAAGAAGCAATTAAGTCATACTTGTCATCGTGTTTTGGCCAGAAGTATCCAGAGGAGAGAATGTTGAGGGAAAGGATGTTGGGGTCAATGATGGTCTCATCAGCTTCTGGTGTGTTTCGAATGCGACCTGTAATGATGTGTCAAGATGAGACTCTTTGCTTTTAAACTTCTTTTTCCTGATTTGTTTATTGAAGCCTTTTTAAATAAACTAATTTGAACCGAGACGCTACTCACCGATAACAAGCTCCTTCACCTCCTTCCATTCGATATCATTTCCTGTTTCATGAGCAATGGTAACTCTGATCCGTCTCTGTATGCCCTGTGGAGTCAAAGAAAGATAGACGGTTGTCTCAGTTATGAAAGTCAACTTATAACTACAAAAAACATGTATTTTCGACGGTGAAAATATAAAGAAATATATAGAAATTGATCAAACCTGATGTAAAAGGAAAGTCCCATGGCACGGCATGCCACCTCTGTGGTCAACAACAGCTGGGATGTAGCTGGAAACAGATAGAACAAAATCAACAAAATACATCTGAACAGTTGCATTTACCAGTGAATGATGCGTTTTCTAGATAATTCTTTATTTGACTTAAATTTCAGTGTTCAAGAGGCAGCATAAATAAACAGGACTCACTCTCCATTAGCTTCCAGCTCACAGATCTCAAAGAAGACCATGAGGTCATATTTGGCATGACACGGTCCAGCAGTGGAGCGAGTCAGCGTGCTGAGCTTTGTGGCTGGCACTATAAGAAGAAAAACAACCTCTTGTTTATACAAATGAACTAATAGCTGGTTTGAAACCTCCAATGGCAGACCGGAACCAAATCAACAAGGCACAAATCGACAAAGTTGTAAAAATGACCAATACCCAATAATTTATAACTTGCAGTTACTACAGTTATCTTGAGTAATTCATAATTTTAACATGAATGGGGGATGCTTTAAGTACATTATTCTTTTGTTGACAGATGACCGATTGTATTTTTTTTTTTTTGAAACAGAAAAAATATGAAAGGGTATAATGTAAAACGGGTGAATTTTAACCTAAACGAATTCACCAACGTCTCATCAAATTATACAGAAAAATAAAACTCGCCCCATCAATACCAAGAAAAAGATCTTTTAAAAAAACGGTAGTAAGTTGGGTCATATATTCTGTTACTTGATACAATTCAATATTAGCTTTTTAGCATGTTTAAACTGGTGTCAAATGTTGCTGGGTTGGATGTCAATTCATAATCACAGGCCTAAAAAATAGGTGTTTGATATTTTTGCCCAAGTTGTACAAGATCTGAGACTCCAAGAGATTTTATGCTGCATGTAAAATAGCTCATAACTAAAAAATATGTTACTCCAGACAAATTAAAGTTCTATTATATTCTCTAATTTCTACTGACCTGGTTTGGATAATGGCATCACCCGTGGAAACTGCCTCCGGGAGGGTCTCAGAGGACTGAAAGTAACAAAAAGAGGAAGCAGTCTATCAAATAAACTGTATTCTCGCAGCGATATCATAGCATGATTTGTAACTGTAGAAGTACAAGTCAAATTCCCTCCAGACCTGATCAAATCTTTGCATAATGGAGGGAAAGGCTGTTTCTGATAGTGTCCGAACACCTCAAAGACGATGGGCTGAGTCTTGATGTACTCCAAGAATGACTTGGTCACTTCCACTTTAATCTAACAAAGAAAGGAAGTAAAATTTAAGTAGATTCGCCAGACAGTGGCACTAATAAGTGTAATTTATGGGTCCCACCATTGTTGGTTGCTTACATTTTGTACATGATAGAATCCGAGCGGAGGCCCTCTGCCAGTGTTTTTCAGTGGCTCAGTTGAAAAAGCTTCATCGTGACGATGAATGAAGCTGAAAAAGTGAAATCATACATATATTTTTTTTAACAAATATACACAGTTATATGCATTATCAGTCATTAAAAACAGGAATTCATAGCTGTTTTAGGAAAACATCCATCGAAGCCACCATTAAACTTACTTAAACTGGCAGAAAATGTCAGCGTATTCTGCTGAGATGCTGGAGGCCTGAAGGACGGTGACTCTGAAGGTGAAGGTGCTGCCGATCTTCAGGTGTGACAGAGCTTTTTCTGGAGACAGCTCCAGTGGAAGGTCCAGACCCAGACCTAAACTCTTCACAGGGCTGCAAGGAGGTTCCTGAGTGGCTGCATGGTGCACAGATGCATATAATTAAAGTTGAAGACGCCAATCTTGAGTTTGACTCTAACAAAAGCAGAAACACCAAAATGCTTTCACGCTATTAGTTATTTTATTGTAAACCTTAATAAAATACCATTAATATGTGACTTTGTCACATTGGGAGTCTGGTAAAAAATGTTAACATTTGAACAAAGTTTAAAATTGACATGCGAATGTATTGCTAATCTGCTGACAGTGAAAGGATTTTGGACAGACGAAATCTGCGGACAGCTCACCTGCACAGGTATTGTTGTTAACCTCATCTGCTGAGATTCCTATCTCGACGTTTTGTCCTTCTCCCTCCACGATTCTGAGCTCCTCTTGGGAGGTGTTGGAGTGTGACAAACCTCCAGGACACGACTCACTCTGAAACTAAACCAAGGTAAAAGTGATGTAGGTTTTCCCTTTCTTATATTTTGAAAACTCACAGACAAAAGCGTGCAGTTTCAGTTATCAGACTTTCACTTCGAGTAATGGTCTCTTTTGAAGGACAACATGGGAAATCATCACAAATACCTTCTCAAATTGGTTGTCTTCAAAGGAGATCTTGGCAGTGCCTGACTGCCTTACTCCAGATCCATAATCAGGGGCCTCCTCATCAGCTTCAAGACCAAACACATCACAAGTTGAAAATCTTTTCAGAAATATATCGCTAATTTTGCTTACTACAAATTTTCTGTGTACCTGATATGGCCTGCACAGCCACCCTGAGGAAACCTTTGACCTCTCCCTTCTCACTGACGATGGCCACGCGGTGCACCAGAGGCACCGGATACAGCAGATTACTCAGGTACACGAAAGCCCTGAAGAGGAGGGATGACAGATTTTTGGTTTCACAGGTCTTTGAAGCAGAAACTAAAACGATTATCCTGACAATGGATTCATCGGATAAAGAAATGGGCAAATCCGTCATAGTTTTAATTTAAACACTTAAACCTTTCATATATAATATTAGAAATACATTAAAAGATACAGATAACACATAATTCAATTCCCTTTTTAAATATTTTACTACCTAAAATACTCAGCCCTTTCTGCTCGTCTTAGCATCAGTACAGTGTAGGTCTAATCTACACTGTACAGTTGTTTTGATTAACCAATTACCAAAAGGTGCTTAATAGATCTTTTGTTTTATATATATAAAAAATTGGATTCAGGTGTAGCTCTAACTACGTTGCTTGTGGTAGAACATATTTAGAGACAAGAAAGAGTGTTTTATCTTAAATGCAAAATGTATTTTTTTTTGGCTTAATAACTGCTCCGAGTGTGTTTTTCTTTTACCGAGTGGCCTTCTTTGAGTCTGTATGCTCCAGTTAATATTTAATCTATCACTAAATTAGTTGATGGTTATTTCAATAATCAATTTATCATGATTAATTGGATTAATAATTTCAGCCCTAATAGAGTATAATCATTATTTGTAAGATAACTAACCTGCCAACCAGACGGAACCAGGGGAAGCGGTCGTAGAAGGGGTCCCCTCCGGTCAAGGCGTGGTCGCAGTCCTCCACAGTGCTGCTGGGCAGCTCTGCAGCTCGGTCATACATCTCTCTCATCAGGTCCAGCCTCTGCCTGCAGGGGGCAGCATAAATCATAAGAATTCAGCTTTTTGCTCAGTGATGCCAGTTTTGGCAAACATTTTTGTTAGATGAAAAAAGAACAGCTTTAACTTCAGGAGCAGTTACTGTTAAAGAAGAAGAAATAATTATCAAACTATTCTAATTACTATGTTTTACTACCTGAGCTTTTCCAGAGTCCAGTAATGCGTGGCTCCATTCTTCTGATCCTGCACTTCAACGGCTACTATTGTTCGAGGGAAAGGTCGCCTCTCTCGCTCTTTAGCCACACTGGGAGGCAGCAGGTCAGGTGGGAGCGGAGAGTAAAGAGTGTCTGTCAGCAGGACGAACTGGAACTGCACCTGTAAACATACAACAAAATGAACTCACAATTCACATGATGTCAAATAGTTTCAGAAGCCCTGAGGAAACCTTTGACCTCTCCCTTCTCATTGACCGTGGCCATGCTAATTTAGAATAAATTAGCCCCTGAACTCAAACTCTGGCCACGGCTGGTATGCAGACAAATTTTACTTAAGACACTAAGAAGTGTGAACAAATATGGCACGGTTACACAAAATGAATAACAAACCTTTTTCTTTAGTTCCACACTAATAGCATTTGCCTCTTTGAGGAAGATGGCATTTCCCCAGAGCAGATCCCTGAGGGAGGTGAACTGGTAGAACCGCCACTTTCTGAAAGCCCAGAGTGCCAGTTCAGTTTCACGCTTTGTCCACGGCACTGTAGACAAATACAAAAAAAAAAAAAAAAACAAGGAAAAACTTTGATCAAAAAACGCCTGACACTGGGGTGACTATGTTTGAGTCTAGCTGTAACGTAAAAACATCCATCACCTTCCTCCTCAGGCTCCTCCTCTTCCTCAGGTGACTCCAGGTACCGAGAGTCTACTTGTTTCTGAAGGGCCTCCAGTTTACTCTCATAGTCCTAGAAGGCACCATGAAATGTGTTTGATCATTTACCTTGTTAGAATACTGAACCCTCAATCTGAAATCAAGAGGAAGTTCAAGTTTTTGCTGATCAGAGGTTTTACCCACCAGCCTCTGCTGCTCAAGCAGGTTACTGGCTTCTTCTCTTTCTTTGCGGTATTGGTCTTCGAGCTCCTGAAGCCTTGAGGATTCAATTTCAGAGAGAGACTTATGAAATGAAATGTAAGGATATGCTACAAAGTACTGCACAAAACAAGCAATGTTGCAGCAACAGACGATCATTCGAGTACCTCTGCTCCATCTCCTGCTTCATGTCTATGCCTTGCTTCTCGAGCAGCTCCCTCTGAGCGAAGGCCCAGTCCACGGGCTCCACCGGGGTCTCCGCACACGGTGTTCTCTCCCGCTCCAGACGCGCCTGCTCCGGGTCGTTGAAGCGAAACACGTGGCTTTTACCCATGATGATGCGGTTCCCTTGAAAAAAAAAAAAAGATTCACATGAATGCGTGAAATTTCCAACATCTAAAACTAATTTATTACTGTCTTCACAGGAACTGTAGGATTTCATCACTCAAAATTTTTAATCCCAACAGCAATTTTCATTGAAGTAAGGTAACAGAAATTACTTACTAGCTATTAATTTTTACAGTATTTCCCGGACTATAGAGCGCATCATACCACAAGCCGCACCTACAAATATTTTGAAAAAAAAAAAAAACTGGAAACGTACATATAAGCCGCACCCGACTGTAACCGCTGGTATCTCCGCCGCTCTCGGTTTTCCGCAAGGACTCAGCAGATGGCTGCGTCCTAATAAATCTGCTGGATTTATTAAGGACGCAGCCCTACGTCTCCAAAGTCGAACCATGGTTTCGTTCACGCCGAGCTTACGTACAGCGGCCCTATTTCCGTCCTAAACTGCTAGATTGACAGCCTTCAACTTTAAGGCTGCATCATATGAGTTTGAAAACATTTCTCCGTCGTGCCTGCTGCTAGCAGTTAGCATGTGCTTGTTCTAAATGAAAATTTAGCACTTTCTTCTTTGATTTCCAATTTTGACTACCAATGATTTACTTCCGGCTAAAGAGCCCCCTGGCGGTTGAAGAAAAGTCCACAGAAAAGCCGCACCGGGCCATAAGCCGCATGGTTCAAAGCGTAGGAAAAAAGTAGCGGTTTATAGTCCGAAAAATACGGTAATTGTTTTGGTCATTATTTTAATCACAATAATAACAATGGATTCTCACCAGATCGCAAAACAGTGGGCGAAGTCACTCTCTTCCCATTGACATATGTCTCTGACCCCTCACATGGCTCAAGGATGACGCATCCTTGTCCAGAAGACAATTAATATCATCTGTTTTACCACTTCAACAAAACAGTTGAAATATATATTTTGATTAAGCATTTTCATACAGGGACATTAGGTTTTTACCTTCTCCCTGCGGGCCTGTTGTGCTGCTGAAGGTACAGTGCTCATCTTTAATAAAGTGGCCGCTAAGAACGATGTCTTGTCGAGTTTTGGCGTTTTCGCGACCAACCCTGAAGGAGGGTAAAGTCATTAAAAATGTGAAAACTGCTACTAATTCAATGTAAGAATGGGTATGCATGAAGTTTTACTTGGTAATGCCATCTTTGATGTAGTAGAGCAGACACTCAGACATTAGCGGATCCTCGTTGAGGTTCACCAGATGAGGGGTCTGCAATAGAGACACGTTTGAGCGTCAACAGATTTTATAAGCTTTGTAAAATGTTTTCATTCCTCCTTTCTCTGTCTTCAGAGAAAGTCCCAATAATGGCTTATTCTTAGTTTTCAAGAAAAAAAAATTCTTTCAGAGGTTTATTACACGATCACAAAATACAGAATTATAAATGGGACATGTCTATGGTTTTGGTTAAAGTATCCAATCAACATTTTAATTTCTAAAATTCTAAATTTTCTGACAATTATTTTTAAATTAGGATTTAAAAAGCTAACTCTATTACATCAAAACCATTATTTTTAAGCATACAAGTATTTCTGTGATATTTACCACTTTAACAGTTAATGTTTTCCTTTTATAAGAAAAATATATTAATTACATATACAATTAATATAATTTTCTTGCCTGCTAAATAAAAATACTCAAATGAATGAAATTATTTTTCTAAGTGTGAGATTATTCTCCTGCAAAATAAAATTAAAAGCTTTTTAACACAGTTTTACACAGTTGCCAGTAAGTATAAGGGGCACTATTTATATGCTGAATTGAGATTTTATTAGTTACCTTTGACAAATATCTTACCTTCTTGGGAGAAAAGACACCAACAGTTCCCCCATCTTCTCTCATAGCAACACCCATCTCAGCCAGCAGAGCCTCTCTGCAGCAAGCAAACAAATTTTAAACTATTAAAATTAGTTTCAAATGGTATATCAATACATCTGTTACAGAGGCTTGTTGGATGTTGAGTAAAATATTTTCATTCTACAAATATTAACCTTTCAACTTCTGCTGTATGAAGCTGAAAATGCACATAAGAAAATATAACAAGTACAGAAATACAATAAACAAAGGAACATTTATTTACTATTATTATTTCCAATGAATCATTAAATGATTACAAAAATCTGAGCTCAATGACAAACTCAGCATGATGATCTGCTATTATTCTGCTCATTATAAATATGGTAAAATTACAGTTGCAGAAGAGGAAGCAGTCGTTATCCAGGTAACTTATCCTAAACTAAAGGAGTGAGCAGACCTAAACATTAACAATATGATTTATGTATTCTATCCTAAGGTAATATGAACATTTGTAACATCTATAAGGACTGTCAATAGAAAATGAGAATAACTCATAGAAGTATTATGGGATGACTGAGAACCGGGGGGAGGAGCAGGGAAATAAGATTACAGCTGATATTTCAGACAAACCTCTCCATGCGAATCGCCTCAGTACGACGCAGCTTCTCTTCCCAAGTCTCATTAAGCTCTGCAATGATTTTCTCTGTTTCCTGAATGTAAAAGAAAAACAATTTATTATGAAAATAGTCTAACAGACATAATTCCAACTCTCTATTTTAGTTTTATTTTCAACCCATATACCTTGAGCCTTTCGATCGCCTCCTCGCTGGCTGGGCTGAAGATGCGGTCGTGAAGGTTGCTGATGGAGGCGGCCCGGCTGGTCAGGGCAGAGAGCGAGGGGGAGGGACTCATTCCTGTCATGGCGTTGGTCACTGTGGAGAGATCACCCCTTTGATTGACAGCCTGGCGATTGTTCACAAAGTTCTTGTAATCGCACAGATCTGTCAGAGAGAGAGGCGGTGCATGGAAGAGCGCGAGGAAAAACAAACAAGAACGGGACACAAGGTGGGAGCGAGTGCCAGATGTTTGAGGAGTGAGAGGGACACGCAGAGACAAAATAAGGGACCAATAGGAAGGAGTACAAAAAAAGAGAGAGAAGAGCTCAAATAACTGACCCAAGAAGCAAAGCTGTTTTGCTTATCAAAGCCGTTCCAGACAGTGAGAAAAGATCAACTCAGAAACAAAAGTATAAAATGTCAAGAGAAACTGAATGTGAAAAAACTGAATATACACAGTCAACAAGCTGACAAGCACTGGCAAACATAAACAAAAACCATACAGTCATATGTTTTTAATGCATACAGACCAAATGCATATGATATATAAACCAAAAATTGTTTATTTAAGATTTTCTTTGAAGCTGTTCTAAAGCATGGCTCCTGAATTTGCAAGCCTCTTCACTTTTAAGATCTCCACAGGGTGCAGATCTAGTCATCCAACACATCATCTTTCCATTCGGTGAAAAATGGTGAAAAAAGCCTTAGAAGGCCATTTTAAGCTGTAGCACTCTTGGTTAGTCTGTCACTGTGAACACCTACCAGGATACACTGAAATCCCAAAAGCTGAGGATGAGCTGATCTCCAAATGTTAATCATTTAACATAAAAAAATTAAATTAGTTTGTCATTTTGGGTTTTTTGGAATTTAGACTGACAGAGAAAAGCACCACAGAAATGACTGACCATACTAAGAGATTTGATTACTTAGATTATTTTGTCAAGTTAAAATCATTAACTGTGATGTATTATTTGAGATTTTTATGAAATAGACCAACACAAGGTTGTGCAGAATTCTGAAGTGCAAAAATATTGATTAAATATCAGAAAAGAATAGTGAGCATTTGATTTTTTTTTACAGTCCTGCTAATGGTTTAATTATTTATTAGAATTAAAATTTCAATTTCATGCTTTCAAGGCATCTTTTTTCTCTCTTTGTGCCTGTATTCAAAGTAACAGACAAGCTTAACCAAGAGGTCCCAAAGCATCGCATGCCTTAGTAAAGACATGCATAAATAGCTGGTCCGGAGTCATGTTGCTCAATGTTATGAAGTCTCCTATTGGGAAAAAAAATGAAAATTTCTATAATGATGTGGGAAAAAATGGAGGCCATTTTGCAAAATTTCTGAGAACAAACATTACAACAACAAGATGTCAGTTTTATAGATGCGCTGAATAAACTTTATTTGTTTGGTGTCTTGTGTGACGTCACAAATACTTTCTTGGGATTGTAAGTTTTGTCTCTGGAGTGGTAGAATAGGAAACTTTTTTTGTTAAATGTCTTTTAGATGCAAAGCGCAGGCTTGCTAAAGTTAAACACACATTTCAAACCAGTTATAGCAGGAACGGTGCCTCGATACGCTGACAGGACAGAGGAGAAGAGAGACTGTGTGTCAAAAACAGCCACGTTCCAACTTAATCCCCGGTGTTCAGTGAATAGAGGGAGACAAAAGCCCCGCACAGAGGCTCCCAGCTCAAAGTATATACATTTTCTATAATCGGATTTTAGTGTTTCCGTGTGTGAGACTCACTCTCGATGATGTCTCCCAAGCCCTGCGCATACAGCAGGTCTTTGAGGCGAGCAACCTCCTCTTTCAGCTCGCGGACCAGGCGGTTGTTGGGATCCTCGTTGATCACGGCGTTGCAACGGATCTGTTTGGCACGATCAGCATACCTGACAGAACAGAGGCCATCAACACCACTGAACTTTGCTCAACTTAGACCTCAACTAGGAATTGCATCTACAATAACAGTTAGCCAAAATCCTGTACAGATGAAAAGTAAAACTACAATTTTAATTTCAGCAAATCAGGTTTAGGTTTGGGTTGCAACTTTGTAATCAATCAAAATGAGGTTTTGTCATGTTTTCCTCACCGAAGAGTACTTAGAGTTTCATCATAATTAATATCTGCAGGACTGAGAGCTGCCACCATCGCTGTGCGAGAGTTTCCTCCTGAAACAAAAATATTATGAAATTGTATTAACACAGAAAATGAGGGGACTCTGACAAAAATAAATTAAGGAATATTTTTGTTTGCATACCTAAGTTCTCCCTCAGGAGCCAAGTCAGAACTGAATCTCTGTAAGGAATAAAACTCTCCACCTTCTTCTTTTTCTTGTTCTGTTTAGAAAACAAAATATTTGTTGTGGTCTACTATAAAGAATAACTTTATTTTGCTTTATTATAAAACAGAGAATTATTTAGTGAAACAACAAACCTTATTTGGAGCCGAGTCCTATGAATTAAAAAGGAGATATAAGTCATTTTTATTTGAACAACAGAAAACAATAAACCAGCAACAAACTGTTAGCATCACGTAGGAATCTCACCAGTTCAGCTAAAGCAGAAATGACTTTTCCAAGTGTGGTAAGAGATTTGTTTATGTTTGCGCCTTCCTACAAAAAACACACAAGCAGGAATAAGCATTTTAGACACCTGAAGTACTTTCTGTAGTTTCTTCTAAGCAAAGTCCTGCATAAAAAAATCATTATAAAAACAACATCCTCCCACCTTCAGTCGTGTCCCTTTAGCTCCAGTTGAATCAGCTCTCTCACTGCCGGCCAAGTCTACCAGACTAATCTTGCTGACCTATCAAATAATCAAATACAATCAAAAGACAATTAAAAATGTTGGAAGAAAACTGCTCATCATACGTAGATGATCCTTATGGTATCCCCAAGGGTTTAGTACTATATGCAAAGTTATTCGTTAAATATAAAAATGATGTTTGCAACGTGACATATTACCTATTAAAGCTTACACTATTTGCAAATGACAAAAATCTATTTTGTTGTCGTTTGTTTAGGATAATTCAATGGACTGACTGGATACAACTTTAGAAAGGCACAAAAATTAAAACTTGATTTGAAAGAAATGACCTATCCTTGATTTTAAGTCAAACTGAAATTATGTTGTGCAGGCAAAATAAAAGGAATTTAGAGCTGAAGAGATACCATTCATGGATCTACATTTTTGTTGGTATAATTAGTGCAAAATAATCTGGAAATATTGTATAACCATAAAATGTGCACAAAATAAAGTTTCGAGAACTACCACAGCTCTATAAAATACATACATTTGCACATTTGTTGACTGATTTACTGTTTTTGCAGAGGTTTCTGGCTGACATTAATGCATTTGTATTTAGATGAGTTGCAAAATATGGTAAAATTCTGGGTCTAAACCTTTTCTGAAGTGTTGTCTGTCTCCATGTCATGTTTCTTCTGTGTGAAGATGATGTTAAAGACAGCATGAGAGCGACTGCTGGTCTCATTCATGTTGGTGGCAGCCACAGTCCTGAAAAAGGGAGATTGTTGATGGTATTTCTGTCACTTTTATGGATCCATCAACTGTTTAGCACTAAATGTGGTAACAACTGGCAACGACTCAACCTCCAAGTCGTTACCTGGCCTTGTTTCCAGAATCCATCAGGTCCTGAATGTCATTGTACGAAGTCACTGCCAACTTAGACAGATCTTCAACGTATGGTCCTAACAGGGGGTGCTCTCGCACACGCAGGTTTCCTTTGTTCTTGGGGTTCAGCAGGTCGCGCACACGCTCACAGTAAATCTCCATGTAGCTTACCTAAGAACAGAGGAAAGGAGAAATTATTAAATGCAATTATTTGTTCTTGACAAATCACGCAAGTAATTTAGCAATATATTTCACTTTTCTCCCCTTGAATGAATCTAAAAGAAAATACTTCTAGACACTCTGTGTATAAGGGCATTGGCACAATAGTTTGGTTTCATTTCCACTGTTTTGCTTCATTAAAACTAAAGTGTAATGGTTTAAAAACTGACAAAAGTTTTAAGTCTGGTAATTAATAAGTAAAAGGAATTTATTAAAGGTTTGGCATCACTCACCTCCACAGAGTAAGACATGCTGTTGTCATTATTGCTGTCATTGATCTTAGTGAACAGGTCCTCACACAGCTAGAAGACAGAGAAGCAAAGTGTGTCAATACAAAGCTCCTATAGGTCAATCAAATGACAGAGCTGAAGCCTAATTATTGTGCTTTACCACCCATGAACCTGTGTTGTATAATCACCCATAAATGTACTCCTAATTACCAGAGGTATAATCCCCTGCTGGTCTTTTTCCTGTCGTCCCATCATGGTGTAGCTTTTGCCAGCTCCTGTCTGTCCATATGCAAATATGCACACATTGTAGCCTTCAAAGGCGTGGAGCAGCATCTCCTCTCCGATGTCCTTGTACACCTGCATCTGAGATGCATAATTGATGTCCTCAGGCTGCAGACAAAATGGAGACAGAGGAAATCAAGAAAGTAGACAAGTCAAAAAGCTGTTGATAAATATATAGTATTTTTTTTTACTGATATGTTTTCATTTGACTGCTGCTGATGAATTTGTACAGTGGAAGCAGTGAAATACTCACCGTAGTGTGTGACCAGTATGAGAAGTCAAAGTTGAAGCTCTTGTTTTCTTTTGGCTGTTTTGGGTTCAAGATAGCTAAAAAAAAAAACACACACACACACACACAACAAAGCAGCTTAGTAAGAAGCAGGCAGATAGGTTTAAGTTTTTCATTTATCAAACATTTTACTTTACATAAGCAGTATGATTAAAAAAGCTAAATTAATTGAAATAAAACTGATTATAAATCTGTTTCTAATAAAACAAATCAGTTCTCTTTCACAATCATTGCGCTCTTGCCTCTAATATACTCTTCTAAAAATTCTTTGCTCACATGACATGATGTTATTATTTTGAGTTTCAATACTCAAACATTATCTTTACATCAACTCATGTGGCCCCAAAAACACTAATATTCAATCCAGGTCTATTTTATCCATAGTTCACCTGTGAAAGGTTAATAAATACAAGAAAAATATAAAATTCACCAAAAAGGAAACCCAAGTCTCTTTGTATCACACAAAACTGCAAAAGCAAAGAGTTTTATCTGCCTTGTAATTAAAATATGAATTTAAGTTGTTGGTTCTCCTTTTATTTTGCATAAAATGTCAAGGAGGCACAGTATGTTCACTTCTTTTTGTTAGAACAGAGAACTGCAGGGTGAATCATGAATTGAGGTGCTCTTTTGTCAGTGAACTGAATCCACTGTACACACACTTTATGGGGAAGCTTAATATAGCACAAACACTGCCCCCAAAAACTGTGCACTCAGCTGAAAGAAACACAATGCTGATGATAAACGTTAGGGAGGACATGGCTGTAAGCACTTGTATTATAAAAAGGGCAAATTTCAGAGTTAGCTGTAGTGAGCATCAGAATCTTCTGGCTTTAATGAGGCTCTCCTTCTTTCACACATACATTTTAGATCAGCTGATTGTTGACCTGACCAGAACAACAAGGCCCTTTTTTTCCCCCAATCCTGGCAGCATGCATGATGAGAGCAGAGAAATGTTGCTGCCACTGCAACCTACACGCACAGTGTCGCGCCTCAGGACTGACTGAAGCTTTTGTTTGTTTCTGCAGCTGCCAAGATGGTGCCAACCTCGCTGCCCTGTGATATGTAGCTGCAGCGCAGAGCTGCCTAAAAACAAATAGCTGAGGTGAAACGCTTGACTGAGCGCAATGTAGGTCAGAGGAATATCATCAAGTCAGCAAGAGAGCATCACCAATTGTCTCGGATTTTGTGAACTGAAGCCATTAGTGACATCAGACTTACTTACTGTTATATTTCTGAATCACACAATTTGTAAGTATTCACAGTCCTAGATAGGAGTGTTTAATTTTTTTCTGATTTTATTTCCTTGTTACAATTAAATGCTTTATACCATCCAACAAATCCAAATATCAAATAAAGATTTAGATCAGAGTGTGATATGTTGATTTTTGAAAATTTTCAACCTACTTCATTTTTTCAGACATTTTCTTTGTAGGTGACTTCTTGAGTGTTCAGATCTGACATTAATCAGGCTTGTGTGACTAGTGAAAATAAACTGTACTTTTGTTTGTTAGAGTTAATGTTTTAGTAAAGGGGGATTGTTACTTTCTGACATAAGGCCTTGGTTAACATTTTTCTATTATATTAAAATTTGGTCTGATGTTAAAATTTGTTGCATGATCAGAAAAATTTGACAGAAAAGCAAAAACAGTAAAAATCTTTACGGGGCCAACACTTTTTTCACAGCACTTTCTTTAAATAGACATGACCAGAACGAAGGCTAGCATATTGGAAAAAAACAAAACAAAAAACATTAATACTGCTCATGTCAATAGTTAGTCTGCAAGCTCTGTGTACTAAAACACTTTGACATAATCTACTTATGGACATTTGTAACAAAACTGCAGCTGCAACCCTTGGGACATTTTAACATTATATCACTAATGGGAGATGAAGTGTATGTTTATGACTGAGTGATACTGAGTTCAATTAAAATGTGTTTTAATTAATAATATGTATGTTGGTTCAAATACAAATATTTATCCAACTTCAGATTGTAAGAATTTTTAAATATCGTATTAAAAACACACCAGACGTTCCACTATTTGGCTTCATCTTTGATTATCATTAAATATGAAATCTAAACAGTTTGGGAAAATAGTACAACTTGAATGTCTAAAAACATCTTTCAGACATACAAACTCTAAAAGAAACTTAAAGGGAGAATACCTATTGTTTTTATCCTGACTGTACATTTAATTAATTATGTCACATTTCTTGATGTTTTCGCATAAATACCAATTTGTCTAAAGTAAAGATCATCATGGTATGGACAAAGTGGAAGCTGAAGACCAGGTCAAAGACTGTGATCCGGTTCGTTGGGTTAGAGAAAAAACTAGAAGGAGCTTCTTAATTCCTCTCAAGCTGACATTCTGCCATTTTGAATCAAAATGCTCTAATCCTCTTCCACAGGAACAAAATAAGAAATAATGAGGTGGAATAAGATCAGAATAAGATATTTCTCTTAAAAACTTTAGTCTGCTACCTGATAACCAGTTAACTTTAACTCAGGTATCGCATGCTGAGTCAAACCGTTAACTAAACTGTTTTGATAAATTAATGCAGGTTCAGTCAATTTCTGAACCAACATTAGATTTGCAAAATAAACTATATTTAGTTGCTTGGTTTTCTTTTCAGTTCAACAATTATTATAGTATACAAGTTATTGGGAATAATGATTATCCTCCATGTTTCACAGACGTTACAATAAATGATACAGATCAGTAAACGTGGAGCTAAGTTAAACTGAAACACACAGAAATGTACTTTTTATTGAAAAGTCTTCATATCAAATGACGTTACACTTACTCGTGGTGTTCCCTGACATCTGAATGATGCATTTGCTCTCCTTTCCAATCTCCCTGGAGTTAAAGGGTCGGACCCTAACCGCCACCTTCACTGAAGCCCCCGCCATCTCTCAGGTGGGCTTGGGAGTGTGTGTGTGTGTCAACGGAAGAGCTGGAGATCTGTTTGGCGATAGACACACACCAGGCACCTGCACAGGTACAAAATAACAGGAACGGTGTTATTTCTAGAAAATAATCATATCAAGCTGTTAAAAAATATTAACAGATGGCTGGGATTGATTTGCATAAGTGAGAAGAAAGCTCTGTTAGCCACAAATTGCTAACTGACACATGATTCTCCACTGTTAGGCAGCCAGATAATCCCCACTGGGACAGAAATGCACAGCTTCTAAAACACTGTGTAAATGGCTGGCTCATTATTTGGCAGGGAGCTCAACAGCATCATCTCTGCTATAGTACAATAAAATGGCTGCTTCTTTGGCCTACATCCCCACCAAGACTCAGACACTTGTTATGAAACTGTACCATTAAAAATGGTTTCACATCCCAAAATACATCCTTATCATTGCCTTATCTTTGACTATTATCATTATTTACACATTTTTGTGGCCTCCCTTCCCCCCTTTTACAACAAATGTTGAACAATATGTTTTAAGCTATCGTTAGCCGATCAAAAATTAAAACAAAAAAGGTGACAAAAAAAAACTATAGTACGCTGTAATGTGACATATGTGATATTTTGAGAGCACTGTTTATTAGAAAAATGAGAAAATTTGTCCATGTAAATATCGCCTCCTCCATCTTGCTTTGCCGCACCTCAGAGACAGGCCGCGTAAACATGGACACGGCTCAGACACCAAATCATCTGGCACTGCGTCAGAAAGGAGGTCACATCATTATAGAGGAGATACATGTATATTATTTTTTTATTGTTAATCTGATATGGGTTGATGTCATATTTATATTGGCGTTAGTCGTTTAAAAGGCCGACCATCCTGACGCAGCGTCTCGTATATAAAAAGCTCACGAAATCGTCAACATTCACAAAACACATAAGTGAAAAAAAAAAAAATACCATCACGATGAGCTCTATCACAAATATAAAGCTATAATGAGGACAGTGGTTTACCTCAGCAACTCCGGCTCGACAAAAACACACAGGATGAATCCATTCAAAAAGGCGTCGGGATCCGCCGGTGGCTTTTTCTTGAATTTCGTCTGTGGTCTGTGTTTTCTCTCAGTCTTCGGTAACCTACAGCATCACTTCCCTCAGCGCATCCATACATGGAGAATCCGCCGGGGAAACGGGGAGAGGGGAGTCTGCCTCAGCCTCAGCAGCAGTAGCGATGCCGGGTGGGCTGAACACAGCGGTGCGTCAGACACAGAGACAGGAGTGGGAGACAAGGGGGTTGGGGGGGAGGAAAACGCGGATCCAAACGCATAAACAGGAGGATGGAGTGTGCCGTCACTCCGTCGCTCTGATGGTGCTGAAAATGGCGGCGCAGCTGTGCCAGGGATGCTGGGAGGGGCTGATGAGATCAGCATCAGCATCATCAGCGAGCAAAGAGAGAGGAGGGGAAATGAACCACCACAAATTGCATTCCCAAATTGCGTTCTCTTCGCATACAAAGCTGCTCCATCTCACTATGTATCTGTAGGTAGTTTTATTCTACATTTGGAGGTTTTGTCTTTTGTTGTTGTTAAAAAGAAATTCACCTGAGCTGCATTGCTGCGAAAAACCATTCACACCCCAACATGTTCTTTTTTCACGTTTTTACACGTTTCAGACCATCAAACAAATTTAAATGTCAGACTAACTTAGCCTGATTAAATACAAATAAATCTGTTTTAAAATTATGACCCAACCCAGACCAACCTATAGCGCTATGAGATAATTAAAGTGCGTTCAAAACGTAATGTATCAGCTGCTATCAATAATTTTCGATAACTGACGATGAGAAATTCTAATCTTTGCAGAATTGTTTACATTTCAGTCACATAGGACGATTTTTGTTGAGCATGAACACTTTCTGTAAGTTCATGCAACAGTGTCTCAATTGTATCAAAGTCCAGATTTGAGGCTTGGTACACCCTGGACAGGTTGCCAGTCTGTCACAGGGCAACACGGAGACAGACAGAACACGCAATCATGCACACACACACACACTCACACCTAGGAAGAATTTAGAGAGACCAGTTAACCTGACAGTCATGTTTTTGAACTGTCGGAAGCCGGAGTACCAGGAGAGAACCCACGCATGCACAGGGAGAACATGCAAACTCGAACATGCAAACTCGAACCCAGGACCTTGTTGCTGCACCTTCTTGCTGCAAGGCAACAACTCTACCAACTGCGCCACTGTGCAGCCCCATTAGAAAACATTTCATGTAAAATGTCTGTTTTAAAGCAAACTACAAGTAAAACTTTCAGCCGTTAAACAAAGAGTATTTTTATCGACACTTTAGCATTTTTGCCTGTCTCCCTGCATGAGGACTTACAGGTTCTACGTAGTCGCATTTTGTAGACGCCCCACCAGGTTTGTCCCAACCTGATGGAGAGAGAAGACACAAAAAACAGGCCATTAGTGACGCACTTATTTAAACAGTAAACAATTTGAGCATGATTCAGAGATGAATGTTGACTTGCAGGCTGGATATCAATGAAACCATCTGAACTTCCAGGTTAATGGGTCTGAAACTCTTCTCCCAAATGTGTAAGGTGGAGCAGGGAGGAGTACTGGCAGCAGCTGCAGGGCTACATCATCTTGTCTGTCTGGCAAACATAAGCTTGTGTTAAAATGATACAGTAACTAAAAAGAATAAAAACAGTTTAGAAAATATTTCTTGAGTTTCAATACTTTAAGGGAGAAAATTCATGCTGTGGAGAAGATGGCTACTCCTTTTTCTTCTTGGCCATACAAAAGATCTTCGTTGAAAACAAGAGAGAGAAGACACAAAAAACAGGCCTTTAATGAATTTAAAGGTAAAGCGCTACATTCTCAAAAATGTAGGAAACACACAATGAGAACAAAGCAGAATCGTGTGACCTGTAAATATTATAATTTCACAACAATTACTGACTTAAAGTTAAAAAGTACAAACCTCACTTAAGTCAAAATAATATTTGTGGGAAACTTAACTAAATGTAATCTCATTATAACTGATTTATATATTTCCAGAAATCCGTTCTCCTGAGTTCTTCAACATTAGAGAAGCTGCCTCTGAAGTATATCATCCAGAGAAAGCAAAAGAACTAATGTCACTTATTTATCTTCTGTGTAATTATTTACCCCATCACCCAGACTTCTATACTAATATACAGTGTTAAATTGACAGACTTGTTTTAATATTTAACTTAGATGGTGTGAAGTTTGGAACTGATGTCGAAACCGTTCAAATTTTAATAACTCTTACAACATAATGTCAATGAGGCTTCAGTTTAAACATGCACAAACAAAAGTTTGAAATGAAAATTGCTTCTGGATGATTGCATGTTCTCCTTTCTTAAATAAAACATCGTGAAACACATTTGCTGGAAATTTGTTTAAAGTGGAAAGCATGAAATCATTTTAAAATTTTGTACAGAACATAAACACAAAAAAATAATTTTGAGTGTCTTTGGGTATTTATGCCTTTATATGGGTTGGTGGGTGGATGCATTGGCCTGCCCCACTTCCTCAACCGAGACACTAGATTGGCTCTCTGAGAGGAGGCTCCTCTAAACATCGCAAAGGCTCCTGTGAAAGACGGAACAGACAAAGTCAACAAATCACCTCAAACAAACCAACGTCAACCAGTTCTAAGCAGCCAAGTGCAGTACTTTGGTTTCAAGAGTTGCAGATCTAAACCAGAAATGCATCACCAAAACTAGTCCTGTGCATGCATGTGGGTCATGGACAGACATTCCTTACGTAAAGACATTCATACACTGTATCGTATTAATCACAACAATAACCCAAAGCAGAAATGCATTTTTGAAAACTGTTTAGAAATTAGAAATCTGGAGAGGTGGCATACTTTTATACTAAGCCTGTTTACTCCTAAATAAAAGCCAGCACAACAAACTGAAGTCAGGA
Source organism: Girardinus metallicus (assembly GCA_903067095.1). Lineage (NCBI taxonomy): Eukaryota > Metazoa > Chordata > Actinopteri > Cyprinodontiformes > Poeciliidae > Girardinus > Girardinus metallicus. The sequence continues at coordinate 76,257 of CAEGAE010076565.1, forward strand.
GTCACCTTATTAATACATTTAATTTATTTAATCTCTGTATACATACAGCTATTTTGTTAAAAGCTTCAGATGGTTTGTTAGAGAATCTTAGTGATCAAACATCATGACGATCATTCCAGAAAGATCAGGATTCAGGTTGCGAAGAATTGTAGAGCGGGTTGGAAAACATTTAAAGCTATATCTATATTATGGCATTTTTCAAAATATTATCTAAAACTGGAAAGAGTATGGCACACCAGGAAACCTGCAAAGACTTGGTCATCCACCAATAGAGAAGCATTTAAGAGGCCGCTGGCAACTCTGGAGGAGCTGCAAAGATCCACAAGCAGGAGAATTTGCCCACAGTGGTGCAACCCACAAACTTGACCTTCGAGACAATGGCAAAGAAAAAGCCGTGGCTGTTGTCAAATGAAACCAAAACGTAACTCTCTGGCGCAGATGCAAAACACAATGTGTGTCAAAACACTAACACTGCACCCTTTCCACCAGGACACTGTGGAATGATATAGGTCAACACATATTCCGCATTCAAACACTACATCCAACTGAGGACCTTGGGAGTAACTTGACCCTGCGATATCTTGTAAAGAAGAATGAGCAGAAATATAAATCCGTAGATTAGCAAATTAGATGCACATTGTTGGAAACTTTAAGCTGTAAACGCTCCAAAAACATCTTTAAATTATTGATTACAACCCACCTTTTAGATATTTTTTAGTTAAAAATATTTAGCAAACTATGTTTTCTACTTCCATTTCACAAGAACAAGCTTGTATTCTTTCATATAGAATTTCATGAAAATATGCTGTATTGGTTGTAAACTGACACACTGTGTAAAAGTTCAAGGGGTGTGAATACGTTTGCTCTGTAAAAAGCTCAAACAATGTTATTTACCTGACTTACCAAAACCCTTACAACATAAACAGAAGGGTTCATGGAGCATCCTGTTCTCTTACTATAACAGCTTGCTGTTGCACACTTTGTTGCGTAAAATGACGCACGCACGCCCTTACCCACCAGGTCAAGGACCTGTTTGTTTTAAATGTTCACCCAAACTCACTTCCAGGCTCAGTCTTTGCATCTCTCTTAGGTGACCTCCACCCCTGCAGGCTTCTCTAGTTCAGGACTCCGGCCGTTATGCAGCGGGCTTTGTTCGGCCGGAGCGCGTCGCTCGCTCAGCTGGCGGCAGCGGCTCTCGACGGTCCACTCGCTGCTAGGAGCGCCCCGCTGTTGCAGCGTCTGGAGCGCTCCATGTCCTCCGTCTCTATCCCGCCGCCCGAATGCATGCTGCGACCGCTAGAAGTGCCTCTGCGTTACCTGTTCGGTCCGGGGCCCTCAAATGTTCCTCCACGTGTCTTAGCAGCAGGAAGCAAGCCCATCATTGGTCACCTGCATCCAGAAATGTATGAGGTAACTGTTCTGAAAGTCAATAGGATTCAGTTATCTCAGATTTGGTTTGTTGCGAGAAAATGAGTTTCATTTAGGTGGCCTTTTGGTATTTGAATATGCGGTTCCATTTTGTTATTTTTGAGAGCTCTTTGATACAGTTTTGTTATTTGGAGAGATGTTGGCGGCTGCATCCTAGCTTTGATTATCTCCACTAAATTGCTAGATTTTTCTTTTTCCATGAGCAAACTTTAAATACATCACCTTTTTTCTAAACAGAGTGGTGCGTAATTACGCACAGTCCCTGAAGCGCACACTCACTGCCGCCGCAGATGAATATAGTCTTCTATTTTCAATTACAATGGACAAGTCGAACTAAAAGCCTGTTTCACGTTTTAAATTCGTGTCACAGATCATGAACGATATCAAAAAGGGCATCCAGTACGCCTTTCAGACAGAGAACAACATGACCATATCAATGAGCGGCTCCGGACACGCAGCTATGGAGTGCGCCGTGTTCAACGTTGTGGAGCCAGGGGAGAGCGTCCTCATTACCGTCAACGGGATTTGGGGAGAACGCGTAGCTGAAATTGCGGAAAGAATGGGTATGGTGTTTTATACATGGCTTTACGCACACACTTGATTGATCACTGACGATAACCCCCCTATCAACACTGAAACGGAAACTCAATTAAAATATGTATAATATTTATATGTATCCTGAGATCACTGTTATACTGCTTTATTTATGAAATTCTTTTTTGTTTGTTTGTTCTGTCCTTAGGTGCCAATGTACACAGACTGTTAAAGGCACCAGGAGGATGTTATACCAATAAGGAAATCGAGCAGGTTTGGACTAAGTCTTACAACTCTGACTATAACTTAACATCTAAATTCTTCAAGGAGACTTTGGTTCATTGAAGAGTAAGAATGAGAGAATAAGAGGACTTGGGTGGTTAAAACTCTTTTTTGTGTTTTAGGCTATAGAAAAACACAAGCCGGTCTTGTTTTTTCTTGCACACGGAGAGTCCTCTGCTGGCCTCTGCCACCCAGTGGATGGCATTGGAGACATTTGCAGAAAGTAGGTTTCTATCCTGCTCATCTTTAAACTGAAATATGTTCACATTAAGGCATATTTCTGACAGCTCTATATTTTATGTCCTTCAGACACAATTGCCTCTTCCTAGTTGATACTGTAGCCTCACTTGGAGCAGCTCCAATTTTTATGGACAAACAAAGTAGGTCAACAAATAAAATCACAATACTTCTGCTCAGCATTTGCCTATCTGATTTTTTACATTTCTTATTGTGTTTAAAGAAATTGACATCCTGTACACTGGTTCTCAGAAGGCTCTTAATGCACCTCCTGGCACAGCACCCATCTCTTTTAATGATAGAGCATGGTAAGACTGAACACTGTAGTGCATGTCTAGGCAAAAAATAAAATAAAATAAAATAAAATATAAGGCAAATGATTAAAGCTGCCTAATTTATTTTTGTTCCCCAACACAGCAACAAGATGTTTAACAGGAAAACAAAGCCAGTATCGTATTTCTTTGACATGACACATTTGTCCAACTACTGGGGTTGTGATGACAGTCCAACAAGAGCGTGAGTCATTCTTTTATATTATTTGTGCCAACAAAGTAATTCACAGTATTTTAATAAATAGGTTCAGTTCAGGTTTTAAAGCTTATGATCAGAAATCTACCACACGTTGCTTGTGTTGTATTGCTTTACTTTCAGTTGATGTATAATTCTAAGTTATAAAGGTCTGCTGCTTCTCATTTATTGATAAAGGTAATTCAAAATTTACAGAAGAAACAAATGACGAATGAGATGCTAAAATTCCTCATTTTGGTGATGTGCACAAATAAAACAAAAAATATTTTCTGTTTTGCATTATGTCTTCTAAACACTTACCAAACCAAAGATACTCACTTTTTCAAGTGCTACCTTATATTTAAACTATATAAAGTCTTTGATTAAAAATTGTAAGACAAAAATAACAGATAAGAGATAATAGTTTGCTCTGGGTTTTAGATATCACCACACTGGTCCTGTTTCTGGATTCTTTGCACTGAGGGAGAGTCTGGCAATTCTCGCTGAAAGGGTAAAGGGATATTTCACTATTTTTCCACCTTACCACATCAACTGAATTTAATACTTTAAGATTTCCCTTTACACTTTAAATGGTACTTAGTTCAAATTTTCTTTTCATTATTATTATCATATATATTTTTTTTGGCATCTGCTAATTATGATCTTAATAAATAAAGCCAAGTACAACAATCATCAATCGCCCTGGAGTGCCTACCGGTTGGTCTCAAATCTGCTGGTTTTCCTGAATGGAAGTTAAAATTAGCCTACAATATGAGCTGTGTCCTTTATTTTCTGCAAGTAAGACTACAAAATGAGCAATCTTTGTCTCCCTCTAGGGTCTGGAAGAGTCCTGGAGGAAACACAAAGAAGTTGCAGCCTACCTCTACAAAGGACTAGAAGACCTAGGCCTCAAGCTTTTCATCCCTGACAAAGTAAGACAGTTGAAAAGCACAGAAACATATATTGTTTTGTTTTTTTTGTTTGATTGGTAACTGTAGAACGTACATTTGAAAGAAGTGAAGTGAGAAAATGGGACGAATACACTAAAATCAGTTGGAATTGTGTCAAAAAATAAAACAATTTTCTTGGCATGATGTGTTTCTTGCAGGAGTTGAGGCTTCCTTCTGTTACCACCATATCCATCCCCGAAGGCTATGAGTGGAGAGAAATGCTCACCTACATTATGAAGAATCACCAGATGGAGATGACAGGAGGACTGGGTCCATCCATCGGCATGGTTGGTTTCATTTTAGGAGTATGAACATGTAAAGGTCTCAGCATTATGGTCACTACAGGGTATTAAAGAGATATGACCTTTAGACTCCATTGTAGGTGATAATTTTTTGAAAAAAAAAAAAATAATAAAAAATCAGTGCCTTTCCTTTTTAATATCCTATTCATGTTTTAATTAAACATTTGACATTGCGCACATTAGACCTGTTTCTATCTAGATACAAAATAACAGACATGTTAACGTGTATATTTAAAAAGTGGATTCCATCTAAATACTTACATCAGAAGCTGCGTTGAAAGACTTGCGTCAGGTTTTTTTTTCTACAATCCTACTGAGTCACTGCAGGCATTAATGCACTCTGTTTTAATTAGGTGATGAGAATCGGCTTGATGGGATACAACTGCGAGAAGACCAACGCTGACAAGGCATTGCATGCCCTGGCAGATGCTCTGAAGAACTGCAAAAAGAGCAAGGCTTAAGAACTCATATTCTCACAGCACTGACTCTGCACACATTCATAAGATATATCCAACATGGTTCGAACATTGAATAAAGTGCAGAAATCTCTTAGTGCTATGTACTCTAAGGATTTTTCAGCATAGCCCTTGTATATGTTTGCTATTATTAAAATAAAGTTGCAGAAGCTGCCATGCTGAGTGCACTGATGATGTTAATAAAGTCTGTTTTCTGAAATACTTAAATGCGCCAGTGTCGTTAAACAGAAAAGCTGAAATTTCCTGATATTTTTAAAAATATCTCAAGCAAACTGTTCCAACCATCCTATTTTCATACCTGCTTATCCTTGCAGGAACAGAGTTAGCTGGTGCTTATATCCAGTAGTTGGTGGGTGAGAGTAAGGGTACGCCCTGGACAGGCCAGTAGTTCATTACAGGGCAACTCAACCATGCACCCATATATTCACACATAAGGTCAATTTAGAGTAACCAAAAAAAGTCATGTTTTTGGAGCATCTTAAGGGAACTCACATCTGTGTACAAACCATGCAAATTAATTGCAATTAGACCCTTGGTTGGGATTCAAACCAAGGAACTTCTTGCAAGACAATAGTGCTGAGTGAAAAGTTTGGAGATTTAACATTTAAATCATATTCTGATTGGTTTGCTCAATTCTAATTCAACTAATTATTAACAATTGTGCACATTAACAATTGTCCAAGTTTGTCATCTCATGCGCTTTGTCTCCTCCGACAAACTACACTTCCCAGGAGTCCATGCGGTGCTCGCTCGTTAGCTGCGTCAAAACAGGTCGTACCTCTTTGCGCCTTTTGCTCTATGTTTCTGTCCTGTTAGGATTCATACTCTCGTTCCAGAAGCTAATTTTGTCCATGGCGTCTCCCACTGATGGCAACGGTAAGTCCGGAGGTCATGTTTAAATTAAGGTTCAACTATAAATGAAACAATGTTAGAGGATTTTTGTTTTACTGCTTAAATGATTTGTCACAGTGACACGGCATCTCGGTCACTGAGACTGATAAAAAAAAAAAAAACCTTAGCCTTTTTCTTAAATAAATTACTAATTTTCATAAAATATTTGTAATTATTATTTTCTTGTTTATCTCCTATTGCCATGCACTTCATTTAGGTAACCTTTGTGCATGCATTTTAGTTTAACATAAACAGACGGACACCACCGCTTCATGTATACTGTGAACTGAACATGTCAAGTGACTTTTCATAGTTTTTATTAATGATGCTTGTTCTGTTTGGCAGATTTAATTTTACTTTTTTGTCTTATTTGGAGTCAGTCGTCTTCCTGCCATAAGTTTCTTCTTCCTCGAGTGTTTTTCATCAACGTCATACTGTGCTTTACTGCCATCTTCTGGATTCAGACCAGTATACAGATTATGCAGGAAGTGGATTTTAATTTTCCCAAAACGAGTTTTTTTCTTTTCCTTTTTATGTCAAATTTCATTATGGTGTTGAAATTAGACTTCTTGTTTTTTTTTTTTTTTTTTTGTAAAAACATTCGTCCAATCATTTTAATGAAATATTTCACACTGAGACTAACATTGTGCTCTACAGTTTCTCCGTGTGTTTCTGTATCATATTTGTTCAGCTTCTTGTACTCATTCTCTGTTCGCCCTGAGAACCACACTTGGTTTGGGGACCCCTAAGTTTCAATCTTAACTTTTGCATCGCTGCCATCATCTGGACATGTTTGTAACTACACTTTGCGTGTTTATAGTTTCTGTTAAATTAACTTGGATGCTTTTATGTAGTGGAAAATTTGTAGAACATATTTACAGAGAGCTTGTCCTTTTCTGTAAAGAATCTAAACCCTAGCATTTGGGCTGTGTTTACTGAAAGCAAACAAAATAATTTTCTGCTTTATAAAGAGCATGGACACACATTCACTTAATTAAAAATCACATCACACAGGGAGTGTTTACCAGGGTTTTATGGAGAGTGGACTCTTGACCTGTGTGTGTTTATTTTCAGTAGCAGTGCAGCTGAATCCCATCCTCAAGCCTCTCAGCTGGCTGCTGGGTACCTGGGAGAGCGACGAACCTGGAGAAGGAACCTTCCCAACCATAAAACCTTTCCGATACACCGAGAAACTATATTTCAGCCATGTTGGACAACCAGTCATCAACTTTACGTGCGTTAACCCTGCAGAGCTAGACTTTGTCTCAGCGGCAGAATTAAACTTATTTCTTTGTGTTCTCCATCATATTTCCAACTCATTCCTGACTCATGAATGAGTCATTGCTGACTCATTCACAGGAGTCATTGACTGTTTTGTTTAGGTTTAACGCGTTTCATGCGGAGTCCAATAAGCCTCTTCACAGAGAATGTGGTTTCATTCGAATCCAGCCGGGGACAAACAAAGTGGCCTTCATCATCGCACAGAACTCAGGTAAGACATCAACTAAATACAACCAAGTTTCTGATAATTAGTGCTGTTTTACGTTCTTCTGATTTTTATTTAAAAAAAAAACTTGAAATCACAAATGTTATTATATTGAAATGCAAAATCGCATTCTGCAGCAATTATGTCAGGTATGACTGGCTCTGATTTAGAGCCTGTTGCACAGACATGTAAATAAACACTAAAAATGGCCTCTTTGTCATTTGTTTTCTTTTTATTTGCTCTCAAGTCATTGAATTTACAGTTTTTAGTTTGTCTCAACCCAGGACAAATGTGTTCTGTCTGCAGAGATATCCTGGTCTATTGGTTTTTCTGGTTTATGCCTTCACTATATTCGTACTCGCCTAGCTTGTTTCAAGGCTGGATGTTGTGTTTTTATGCAGGTCTGGTGGAGATTGAAGAGGGGGAGCTGACAGGAAATCAGCTCAAGATGCAGTCTCAAAGTCTGGGTAGAATTTCTTTTGCCAAAGAGCCCCATGTACAACAGGTGAAACTGATCAGTCATCATTTATACCCAGAAATGAGCTGATATTACTGTATTCTGAAAGCTTATGGAGGCTTTCAGAATACAGATTTTCCTTTTATAGCACAAAACTTGCTTTCTGTTGTTTTGATTATTACATTACTTTTCTCTTTTCTTTCAGATTGGCAGAGTCTTGCAACTTCGACCAGACGGGAAGCTTGAACAGACTGTTTCCATGGCAACAGACAATCAGCCACTCACTCAGCACTTGTACATCACTTACAGCCGGTCATCTTAACCCAACCAGCCGCGGTCCCGCCTTTGCTTTTTATCCCACACCTTTTCAGAGCAACATTTTAAGAGTGTGGGTCAGAGAACTTTTCTTTCTCAGGGAGTTTGTCATGCATTTTTGTTTTAAATATGTCATTGTTTTGAATCTACATGGTCCTAATGGATAATAAAGATTAAACGTAAAACAGTGACGTTTTCGTTTTGATAACTCAGACTTAAAGTAGGAAAAGAAACGAGGTCTTACACATGCATATTTTTCAAAGCACATGGCCTAAACATTAATTTTAAGCCTGTAACCAAAGGTGATTAGGACAGAAAAATTGGTATTTTAAATTAAAAACCAGAGATTGGAACTTTAACTTTCTTTTTCAAGTCATAAGTCATCCCACCAAAAATAACTTTTCATAAGACCTATGTAGAGTTTACAAACTAAACAGAATTGCAGGCAACTCCTATACTTAATAGAAAGCCAGAGACAGTCTTGCTAATTTTTTTTTTGCAAAAAATTGTGAGCACTTCAGACCATGTGGCCCTTTGTGTCATACATGATAAAGAATATGGTAACTAACAGATTGCTGTTAGTTACCATATAGTTAATTATCAGAAACTTGGTTAATGTGACCAGTAACAGACCTGCAATGGAAACTCTGGCTTATTCTTCTGACTGGATGTCATCTGAGATTAAAGCCAGCAAATTATTCACTGGCAGGGAGTGATAACTAAAACCATATGCAGCAGTCAGTCCAACAGTAGAAATCTGAAATTTTCCAGAAAAGCTTTTATGTTAAAAGACTGAAATGGCCTCAAACCATATGCTACGTGTTGTCTACTTTACAAATAAGATTGCTGCAAAGAACTCCTGAGAAAAGTATTAGTGAAGAAAAGCCAAATAGTTTAATAAATGCAACTAATTCAAATGAGAACAAATTTTTGAACAACCCAATGTTTGTCTCAGTTTAAATATTTCTAATGGGAATTTTGTCATTTAATTCACACAACAGCTTTGGCCTTATCAGACCAGACTAATTGTTAAAAATATTAAAAAACTGGTAAACATTATTGTATTTGAATCAAATGTTGCATTTGGAATGATGCCGTTTTATACCATAGATTTGTGAAATCCTTTCATATTTTCATACTACATTAATCTTTGAACTTTTCAATTCCTGAGACAACATGTGGCATATGGGTTGAGAATTTTTCAATTCCTGAGCTTCACCACTCTGAAGCTTCATCAAGTTCTTACAAAATAAAATTATTTTTAAAAACAGTTGGAGAACTGAAATAAAGTGCCATATAGCTATTGGTAAGCATTTGTTGAAATTTATTGTGGGTTTTAAAAAAAATAACACTGAACTTTATACCCAATACACACATTCATCTTGAAATGCTTGTTGTAGTGGCAGGTTTTATGCTGCGGTGGAATCGATTGTTGGTTATCACCGAATATATAAATAAAAATCTTAAATAAAATCATAAATAAAATATACAGGTTAAAAACTTAAGTCAGTAAAGCCAAAATATCACATGTACTTTGTGAAAGTCATCTGAAAGTTATAAAAAAAAAAAATGGGCATGGCTGGAAAAAAAACTTTTTTGTGTGTTTAAATTGAAAAAATATATATATACATTTACATCGTCACTTTCAGCTGTATTTGAAGGGAGGCGCAGCTTGTGCTTTGGCCAAAGCACAATAGTTTCATCTCCTGAAATGTAAACAATACAGCCAAATGCTGCTCAGAGAAAGTGGACTCAGCAGGGTGAAATCTTATCCTAGGCAGGCACCAGAAACCTCTCAGGTAATGTTCCAGCTAGCTTAGCAACAATCCAGAAGTCACCTTCAGCTCTCCTCTGGAAATACATATTCTGAAAAGAGCAAATCTCCCACAGGACATTGGCAGTAAAAACAGCCTCACATTAAATCAGAGAAGGAGTGTGTACTGCAATTTGATGAACAATGAGAAAAAGCATACAACAGGTGGAGCGCGTTGTGAAAAATAACATTTATGCTGTTAAATATTAAGGTTATCCTCAATTCTCCACTGAAAACATCAAGCGACTGCTCTTTGGTAGAAGGGTAATCACTCACAGGCTTGTGCAAAACATGACACACTGCTGATGAAACATTTGTCAGTGACCATTCAGCAACACAAAGGGAAGAGCTGTGAAAGCTCAATCCTCATCAGGCACAGCGAGCATTTCCATCTCACCTTTTACCGACAAGACAGAGATTTCAGTCCTATATTTTCACCAGTTCACTGCTCCTTCATGATATAGACGTACACAGTAGTAAGAAAATATTTCAGGGAGTCGATGACTGATGACAGCCAGGGACGTTCAGGAGTGCAGTCCATCTTCACCACGCATTTCATAATCTCTGCCTGATGGAAAGGGAAAACGGAGTTTATTTTAAACAGTGATGCCAGAAGTTTGCTGATTTAGAAAGTGTTTTACTTCTTAAATGCTGTTTTAATTTAAGATTTTAAACCTAAATCTGCTGGCATTTTGAATCACTTTGGGCCAAACCTTTGTCTAGTAGTATTTTACAGTGCTCATTGATAGTTTTTGAAGTTATTAAACACTTTTGGATTTTGCAACATCTTTGTGGCAAAAATTCACATGCACCAAGAAACTGGAATTAGACTAGAATAAAGTAGAATAGAAATATCCCTGATTGTCCCACAATGGAAAAAATAAAATCTGTACAGTTGTATCATATATGTTTTCTTAATTCATGAACATCTTCAGACTTTCTCAAAACTACCAAATATTTAATCACTTTCTGGATTTTAAACGTCATTGTTTTGCTATTTCTTACAAAATACCCCTAAAATGACAGATTTAAGTATTGTGTAAGGTAACTAGTAGTGGGATGGGACTACAAATAGGTCAAGTTCTGATTTTATTGCATAAACATTTAGGTGGATACTGTAGCTATATGAAATGAACATGGTTGATAAAGTTATGTTTTACAGTTACCCCTCTCCCTCACAAACAGTGTGACATCTTCTCTCGGTCCTACGTAAATAATTTAGCAAGAAGGCAAGGCAGTGCATCAAATGTGTAGTATAAGGTTGTTTAATTGATTTTAATCGACATTTCTTAGTTCAGCAGCTACCTTTAGGGTTTGTATATGAGGACCAGTTATTAAGCAGTAGTCTTGCTTCTGAATCGGGTTTTTAATTCAGAGAAATTACAAAAAAAAGCACAGACTCACCCATCCTCCCCGTCTCTTCAGCCAGGGAACGAGAAATTTGCGGACAAACTGTCCAAGACTGTCCACTATGATGTGCACTGTGGTGGGATGTCCCTGTCTGACGCAGTCCACTGCCAGGGCTCCAGCTACTGCATACATGGCAACCACTTTACCCCATGTTATACCTACAGCACAAGAAAAAAAATAAAATAAAATAAAGCATTAAAAGACATTAGTGCAGTAGGTTTAATTTTAACTGTGTATATACAGACAAAACTGAACTGATCTGAGAAAACACTACTGCTGATCTCATCCCGTGCCTCCGGGTGTTTAACTTTGAATATAGGTTTTGGTTGCTAACGATATTGATTCTCTCTTACAGTCACTGTGCCGGGCGCGTAATGGACCAGAAACAAAAATAAAAGGACATCAGTTTCTCCTTTTCACGGAAGCTGATTTTCTGGACAGGAATCAATAAGCCTAATAACCCCTCTCCCCTCTGAGTTTTCATATTGTGCCGCCATTGGACCTTGTACTGAAATAAAAATAAAACACCAGGTTCAGGTCAAAAAACCAGAGCAACTTGTGTTAATGTGACTGATAAGAGGTCTTATACAAACCGTCAGCCTTACTATCAATTAAAGAGGTTGGGATTATGATGCCATCGACCACAGCTTAAAAGCTGGAAAAGAACATAACGTAAACTTTTCCACATTTGGTATGTTACAGCCTAAACATTATTTTGACTTAGTAGGACATAAAGAAGCACCATAAATTGTGCCATGCATTTGCTTTTAGCTCTACTTACATCTAGATAAAAAAAAATGCAAAGAACTAAATCCAGAAAAAAATTAATTATTCATTACAAAACAGAGACTACCTGTGTGTAATTTTATCTTGGTATACAAGCGGTTGTTTATGAAGGCCTAAGAGGTTTGTTAGAGAACCAGTTATTTTTCTGTATTGTTTCTGTTCTTTCAAGAGCTTTTTTATGTTTTACCGCATTCATTTCTACTAATGAACAAACAAAGCTCCATGTGTGATGAAAAACTAAGTGCATATCACACTAAACTCATCATACTCCAGGTGAAACAAGGTGATAGTGACATCATGGGAAGTTGGCCAGACCTAAATTAAGCTAATTTAAAGAAGGAAGAGAGTTATCCAAAGTCCAGATCACAATCCAACTGGGAATCTGTGACGAGACTTAATAACTACTATCCAGATGCTTGCCATCTAATCTGATGAAGCTTGAACTATTTTGCAAAAAACAAGCAGGGTAGACATACCCAGAAACTTTGCAGATGCAAGTGAAAAGTTGGTCTACAGAGTACTGATTTAGAGAACTGAATAAAAATGCAGCCCACAGTTATCGGATTTTTATTCTTTGAGCATTATTTAAGAAAGAAGCCTGCATCATTTTAAATCGCTTCTCAAAACTCATTTTTGTTCTTTGGCATTTATTTGAAGTAGTATTTTGATACTCTGTTTTTAAATTGTGTTATTGTCGTTCCTGTACAGCGCTTTGGTGCAGTTTTATTCCTGTTTTTAAAGTGCTATATAAATAAATTTGACATTGACATTGAAGAATTGGAAAATAAAAAAAAACATGCAGCATTTTCCATCCATTTCACAATTATGCTCCATTTTGTGTTGGTTTATCAAATAAAATCTCAATAGGAGACTGTAATGTAAAATGGGTATGAATACTTTGACACAGAACTGCAAACTGAGCCTACAAAAGGAGCTGCCTGACCTGACAATTACAGCCACGTGGACAGTTCTAGGTACAGTTTTCAGGGAAGCTGGCCCTCTCATAATAGCCATCAGGAATGCAGCTAAAGGCTAATGTCACTGGCCTCTTTTAGTCCCTCTTGCTTTGTCATGAATGTTCCACAGGGCTGACCTGCAGAGTCTGACGGTGGCTATAAGGGGATAGAGCCGTGGGTGAGCTTAAATGAGATAACTGTCCATGGACGCTGTCCGAGCACATCATGTCTCAGTCCATACTGAGAAGCGGGCCGAGAATAGACACGAGATTGTCAGGGATAAAAGAGGAGGGCAGGAAGAAATTGAACAGGAGTGGGAGGCAGAAGAAGATAAATGAAGGAGAGACGAGCCATGTTGATTTTACTGGAGGACAACAGAGCACAGAAGGCTGCTTCAATTTCTTTTTAGGCTGAAGAATGCTAACAAATACCTAAAAGCTAAAAATAAACTTTTAAAGCAAAAGGAAAGGAAAAAGTATGTCTAATTTTTTTTGTGTTTCCTTTTTTAATTAAAGTTCTCAACTGATCTCAGAAGGCAAAGTGCAACTCAAGCTCCCAAGTTTGTTGTTCTTTCAGAGGAATCCCACGCTATTTCCACAAATTACGGCCCTGTGACATCAGAGTGGGGGAAGCATTCGGCCAGAGCGCAGGCATGAAAATTATATTAAGAAAGTCTGTTTTTGGCACATCCAGGCAATGAGCCAAATGTTGCATGTTCATCACAGGGCAGCCAGATTCCTCTAATCTATCCCCAAGGCTTATAAAAGAGATCATGGAATTGTTTTATTTGGAAACTTCAAAATGTCAGCACTGTCTTTGGTAGTGAACAAGGAACATCTGTTGTTGAGAAACCCAGAAATCATATCAACATGTAAACTGAACTCAAGATTCGTATCAACAAGAAAACCTAATAGACATTGCGTAATTTGTTTCCCCCAGAGAGCCTATAAAACACGTCCAGGAAACGACAACGGAGGTCATTTTTTCAGCATTTGATCACACATCTTTCATTTGTTGCCTCTCTCATTTAAGAAGTCTTTTCCATGAAAAAATGTACAAAAAGTCCCAATGAACAGAGATGCTTATGTGGACCATTTGTCTAACATTTTGCAAGCAACAGAAATGAGCAAGTTTAAGAGCATTTTGTGGAATATGACATCCTGTCATTTCCGAAGTATAGATGTTGCTTCTGATGGACTCCCTTTTTGAATAGTGAGTGCTTATTGGGATCAAAGCCGTAGAATTCACATTGTTCAGCTGCACCAGCATGAGGCACTTTACTTTTGCTGTAAAGCAAGTGATTTTTTTTTTTCTTTTAACTGAAGATCAACTGAATCTGAAATGGTATTTCAATGCTTTATATGGGCCTGCAACCGTTTAGAAAATTAATTACCAGATTAATCAAAAAGTAGTGATGTCATCAGTTTCCTCTTTATAGGTTTAAGCATCTGGCAAACATTTGTTAGAAAACTGACAGCTACTGGGGATCCTTCTTGCACAAAGCATCACCATTCACAACAACTTTTTGAAGATACTTGCATGATATGTGACAACATTTAATTTCGCTCTTGGATAAATAAATAAATATTGTTGAATTGAGGTGAACTGAATTGAGATCATGTTAGACATTTTTTGATTTAAATATTTTTGTAAATACAATGACACAGCATTTTTACTCAGGATCTTCGTAACGTAAACTGATTCCCAAACCTATGCCCATTTGACTCCATGTATATTTCAGATTTAAATCTAATGTTGTTTAAGCTCAGTGTCATTTAAGTCACATGTTCTTTTTGTGTCCAGGACTTCCTAATTTTTGGACTGGTCATTTTAAAGAAATGTCTTCTGTGATGGGACTTTGTCTAGAGCATTGTCCATTGATTGCTATCTTTGGGACACCAATACAACTAAACTATACCCAGAGGACAATTGTTGCCTTCACATCTCTGCTAAGGAGACGTCAACTTCTCCTGTAGTGGAAGTCACAGAATCCCTCAGTATCAAATAGCCAAGTAGCTTAAAAGACACTTTCTTTTTCTTCTAAAATGAGAGAAAACAAGGTAAACATTGAAGAGATTTTCAAATTGCTTCTCAGATGTTGGGGTGCTGCCTGACTGAATATCATGCTATTTGTTGTGATGTGTGTAGGGTTGAGCCAGGGCAAAGGAAAAAGATAGTGATCTCCATTTCCTTCTAAAAACTCAAGATTTGAATGAGTAGTTATGTAATAATTCAATAGGTTGCATTATAAATTAGCGGGGGAAATGGTTTTGTTTAGGATTACATAAGAACTGTAACTAAATTAGTCGCTTATCTACAAAGGGATCGGCTTGAAAAATTATGACTGATGTTCATAATTTAGCATTCTCCTCCGGGGACACTTTGCTTGGATCATTATCTAGTATTTGTGGAGTCCTATGAATTTCTTTCATGTTTTCTGTCAAGGCAAACATGTTGTAAAACCCAAGTTAGAAACTTTTTCTTCCAGTCAAAATCAAAGTATAACTTTGCAAGTTTTTTAACTGTGAAGTTAGAATATGTACGTCTGTTTTGTTTGTTTTTTTTAGATAATGTCCCCTTCCACCTATGACTGATTTATCCACTCACCCGCTCTCTTACAGAAAGCCCCTCTCATGCAAACTAGGAAAACTGCAGTCACTGGTGTTAAATCACACTAACAGCCTTCATTGGTAATTTCAACTGCAAGTCACTTCCTGTGCTGGCAGAGCTCCTACACACTTAATAAACAGCGTGTTTACAATCATCATCATTATCATCACCGCCACCTCCTCCTCATCCTCCTCCAGGGTCATGGCATACCTGCTGCGAAGATCTCCGTTGCCACCCCGAGAAAGGCATCTGAAACCACGTTCTCCATGGCAACTGAAATGTTAAGCTGCCGTGCCACGTTCCTGTACAGACTGGGCTGTATGCACTCCAACTCATCGCCTAGGAACAAGAGACAGAGAGGGACACCAGAATGTTAGGGAGAAAAAAAACATTAAAGCGGCATAAAAGAGACAAAACACTGTCAGGCAGTAAAATTTAAATAAATCGGCAAAACTAAACATAAAACTGTGTGCAGAAATGTAAATAGAAAGAACAACAGAAGCAGAGTAGATTCAGACATGGTCTTTTACTCATCCGTTTCTCCAAGCCTATGTCTGAAAATAGCTGATAGAAAATATGTGGGAGAAAAATCTATTTATATTCAAGTCTGAAAGGCTGTTCAGTCCATTTTCTTGCATTTCACATGCATTATGTTTTGCAGAGTTATTTCTCACAGTTTCCCCCTTAGGATATACAGGATGTATTTTATATTTTTTCTGGCAGATAAAGATTAGGAGTCTGATTTTAAGGTGTTTAATCCTATCTGCTATTATTATTAAGAAAAAAATTACTGGATTTCTTTTTCAAATTAATTTCTTCAAGGTCAGTTTATGTCTACATTTGTGGCTAAAAGACAGAATAGCAGTGTCAAAAGGCTCAGAGACAACTTTAGATAATAAAGTGATCAGATGACACAGATTTATGGGTTTCTGAGGTTTAACCAATTGCAAAATCTTTCTTTCATAGGACTAAACACATACATGCCAAAAGGTTTGCTGGATGTTCCTTAGCAGAGGTAGCAGTTCTGATACCAACATAAACTGAAAGAATTACGAGAGCATCCTCGCTTGTGCATTATCTAACCTCCTGAACCATTTTCTATCATTTGCTACACTCATGATAGTGCATCAAAACACATATTGGTCAGTCCATATATTGTTGCATTTAATGAAAAGAAAAAAAAATAGAATTTCTATGTATTGATCAGAGCCGATCAAGAGAAAATTGGCTAATTCCAATTTCTGGGATTGGTCCAGCTATACACAAATGGCCCTCTACAGAAACAGCCTGATTTAAAGCTCAGTTATCCAAAACTCCTCTCACCAAGACAAAGAAGCACCAGAGACACCTCGGCGAGCACTGCATTTGGGGGAGAGAAGTTAATTTCAGTCTTGGACCAACCCAACCCGTTCTGGTTGAGCCTGGATAGAATATAGTCTCTGCAAAGTGCTTTGGACTGAGACACCAGCTCCTTCTCGGTCAGCGATCGGTCGAAGACATCGAGGACCTCCGAGGCGAACACAGAAGATCGCCGGAGAACATCCATGTCCTGCTCCTGAGGGATCTGGGTCAGTGAAAGTCTGACCTCTCAGGGATCAGCTGTGTAATCAAGAGTGTCCTGGTTTTCCTCCCAGTGGGGAGCCAAGTTCAGGGATGAGGACAAAACAGCTTCTGTGAGGACAGATAAGAATGATGCTATCAGAAGGGTAAAAACGTATTACCAGAAGAGTATAAAAATAAACAAGCAAAAACATGACTATCATGGGTTGAATTTAAAAAAATAAATATATATATTTATTTATTTACTAAAGAATAATGTACATGTATTCAAACATACAGGAACTAAAAGTGACCGAAAACTTATATAATACCACGGAGGCGTTATTGTTGAGTCACTCTGTGGGATAGTCAAGATATTGCAACACCTTTTACATTATGCAACAACAGTGATAGCGTGATAACGTTAATTGGGACAGAGACAGAGCAAGACTGACTAGGAATTAAAACATTTATCCCAACTAATGCGGAAGAAGAGATAAAGAAATCAAAACCTGCATTTGAAAGAGTTACTCTTACCATCAGCATTTCATGCACCTCTTTCCTGATATGACTTGATCTGATCCCGAATTTCCAAAGGGGCTAAGCCTTTCAGTTCGGACCTCTTGAGGTTCTCTCTACTAGTTAAAAAAAAAAAAAACTCCACTGTAAGCGTCAAAACCTCCTGTGTTATACAGAATAATTGGTTCCCATCCCGCGAAGTTCGGGTCCTGGTCTCAATTTCGGTTCGGTCCAGTTGTTTCCGTGCACAGAGCTGACTGTTTGAGAGCCGCCGTTAGAAGACGCCTACCTGTTGTTCCACCTTCCCATTGGCGCCCACTGGGTGCGCTGTTTTTACTGAGTGGAGAAGCCCGGTCTTGGACGTTTGCTGCCCGCCTCTCGTTGAGTCTTATCACCCCGGCAGGAGCGTAGACTTTAACCAAGCGCATCTACTTCCATTCACAAATCTGGGCGGATTAAACAGCAGCCTGATGAGTGCGCACGAAGGATTTAGTTCTCCAGTCCCGACCCGATTCCAAGACTGCTTGGTCATTGAAAACAGGTTTTAAGTATTACATATTTAGTTAGGGTGAGGTTCAAACAAAGGCGTGTGTAATCTCGAACCTTTGTTTACTTATTAACATTATTATTAATAGTGATAGAGTTGTTCATTGCAATAATATAGACTCATAATTTAAAAAAAAATACGCCCACTTGCTGCACCTTCTATAGCCCGAAACTATGAATTTCTTTTTTTTTTTTTTTTACATATGGCAAATCGGGCGCCCATCTCTTAATCTCTGAATCCACTTCCATGCAATCTTCCATAAAAGTAAGTTTACAAAAATAAGTAGCTTTTGACGCCAGTTATTTTTCTGCGTTCATTTGTTTAACTGTGTCCTTTGCACCCACTAAGTGTCGCTGTTGCAATTTGTTTTTGTGCAGTTCAATCCGTGGAAAATGTCCAATAGTTAGAAATTACAGATGGAATTTAATTCAGATAAAAGAAACCTGAAAAACAATTAAAACAAATACTAATGATTTGTATATTTTTACCCAAGAAGGATGAGGAGTACCCAATAAAATGTAAATCGACTCAATTATTGAGAAAGAAAGGAATTGTATATTATGTATTCTTTAAATTGTATTAAAGAATTGTATTAAAAATGCAATATATTTCTATTGTAAATGTTGTATTCTATGTATTAAACAATATGTTACATTCTTTATTACAAAATCTCGAGTATTTTTCAAGGGTTTTTGAGTAATTTTTCCTCCAGACATTTAATATTCTATTTTTAACAAAGAGTGCTTTTCTACTCATTTATATTCATTCTTTACTTTAAACCTCAGAAAAATGTTTCTTTGTACAACTCATATTTGTACAAACATCTGCAGATACTAACTAATACAACCATGTTTACCTCTGAAATATTAATGATTGTTTCTTATGCAGGAGCAGTTTATTTCTACATTTACAACCAAAAGACATCTTGTTAGCATTTCTTTTGAAAATATTAAGTAATTGAAAATGTGTAAATAATCCTATGAATTAAATCGTATAAGGGACAGATTCCTAAAATAAAACTTCAGTTTGTTTATAGATTTCACTTTATGTCATCCACTGATGTCAAAAGGCCATACTCTATACTGTGTTCCAAGATGGCAGAAACAACAACATGAAAGCTCAGTAACTGAGCTGTGTTAGTGAGTTTAAAAGGTTTCTCTAGTTTTTGTCCACCCAAGGAAACATCCTCTTCTCTACTTAGCATGTCACCGGTAGTTTCAGAATGATCCTCTTCAATCTTCAAAGGACAGCATTGGATAGAGAAAGCCACTCCCCTTTTTTTTACTCCATGTGTTTTTGTTTACGTTCATAAGTAAAGATCAGAAAACAGATTTTCACATAAACTTCCCACAATTTTTCTAGTCTTTTATGAAGTTTCCAGATTTTGGCGTGTCATAGACTCAGTTTTCTGCTCTGTTTTTTTTTTTTCCTTTAATCAATTTTCTGTGAAAAACAGCCACAAAAATAACTTTGGTAATGTCAGACTGGCTTATTTTTATTTGTGTTTAGATCTTTGACAAGTAAGTCTCAGTGCTTTGGCAATCAGAATGATTACATCTTGTCAGACTGAAGTTATTTCTTCAACTTCACACCTTTCCTTTGAGACTTGTAAAGCCCAACTGGGAATAGTGGTCAATGTATTGAGTCCTCTATGGTGTTTTCTATTGCTTGAAACCAGTCATTTTGTGCTGGTTTGGGATTTTGCAGCGTTGTCTTTTATATTGGAACCTTAACAGAGCCTTTAATAGAAAAAAATAACTCACATTTTCAATATTGTACAGTCTTAAATAACATGAAAACAGGTAAACAGAGCCCTGGAAGTTAACTCAAGTGATGTTATATGTAACTTTGGTGCTATGTAAGCACAGATGTTAAGTAAGATTGTTCTAAGCTCACTGACTTAGTGCTAATCCAGGCTGAAAAAATAAAAATTGATTTTTAGATGTTTATTGTATGAAATAATTTCATTTCCCTGATTCCCGAGTTAAAATCGTCTAATAAGAGATTTACCAGATGCTTTAAGTCAAAACTATAAAAATGGAAATGCAATTCAGTAACATGAACTAGGAAGTTAATGTTCAGAAATGGCATGAAGCAGTAACACTGGAAAAAGGTTAAAATTAAAGTTTCAACTTTTAGTCAAGAAATTCTTGTGGTGATAATTGTAAAATATTTGAAGACAAATAGTTGAACTCTAGTAATAAATAAACAAACAAACAAATAAATAATAATAATAATAAATAGATCTGGAACATTTCTCAAAAGAATAATTATTCATTTTTTTTGAACTGTTACATCCTTCTAACTGTATGTAAGAAATTTAAAGTGAAACGTGAAAATAAACCGAGTTATGATCATAGTGTTTGTTGTCAGGAAATAATGAGGAGAAATCATCAGTCATTCATTGATGAATGCATATGTTCAGAATAACAACAAATAAAAGGTGCTGAATAACACAAAGAATGAAAAAATACAACAATACTATGCAGATATTTACTGGTGTCTGTTCTTTATTATACAAGTGTCAAAAAAACAAATGGAATGAAAAAAGTCTTAGTTATGATATTGCCTAATAATCTGCATTCCTCTTTGTTGCTTAATCACTACAGACTCAAAATTATGAGAAGAAAACTGTATCTTCCTATCATGAATATTTTGTAATAATAATAATATCTTGCATCTGGAAAAAAGTATCTGTTATTCTTTAAAAAACCTGCTGTAATTCTTCTAAACATTATTAGTATTGAACAGACTGTACTAACTGTACTGTTTCCACAATTGTACTGTGGAAACAGGTTAAGGACCTCTGTAGCATTGCACCAAAGTGTAGTTCCAAGTGGTAGAGGATGTGAATCCTTATGTAAATGGAATATTCCACTCACATTAAAAAAAAAAGACCAAAAACTATTTTTTTGGACTTTGTGGGATTTTTTGCTGATTTATGAGGAAAACTAACAAGGTAAATACATTTTTAAAAGAATACCAAACATGGTTATTTTATGAAAGTTCAGAAATTTCCTCAGTTCTTTTCTCCCAATAATCTTTTGATAAGGTTTCCCATGTATTGTGTCAGTTAAATAAACAAAAACATAAATGCATAAGCACTTTTGGTCAGAAAAGTTGAAACTTTGCAATTATTGAAACATCGCAAAAACTGCAGTATTTCCTCACAATGGGCTGCACAACATTGCATCTTACTATGCAACAACAACAACAACAAAAAGCACCACAGAGTAACACATTCCTTGGATGTTAGTGTCACTGACTTACTGATGAGGCATGGTGGCCATGTGAACGTGATGTTAGATAACAGGAGTTTCATAAACTAACATGCTATTAGACATATGCTCACATGCAAGTCTATATGTCTGTGTTTTCATCTTATTTTCAATTTGACGGGCAACTATTCAGTGCAATTTCTCACAATGGGCCTAATTGGGAGCAACCAGCATATCTCGAGAACACCATTCATTCATTGTTCAGGGCTGCTGAGGTGAATGCAACTCTGTTGTGTTGGTTTAAATTAATGCTATACAGCCTCCCTCAAGAAAAACAAATAGAGTTTTGTTTTGTGTATTTTGATTTTATTTTTTATTTCATTTAATTTCTTTAAAGCAAGAAAAAATGGCAAAGTAGCTCAGAATGATATCACTAAATTTCTATTCAGTGAGTGCTTAAACCTTTATGAGGAAACAGCCCATTAAAATATTCAGTATTTTAATGGACAAAAATATCCATTGTTCTTGGCTTGTTTTTATGCACAATTCTTCCCCAGGTCTACAATGCCAACATTTTTGCCTGACTGGTTGTTTAACATGCATGTCAGAAAAAGGTTTGCGTAATCACATTTCATTTTCTTGGCAAGAATGAACAGAAGAGTGCTGGAAATAAAAAAGCTCCACTTATAACCAGCCGTGTAAGCGACTGTGGCTCTGTGGGAAGAGTAGTTGTCTTGTGATCGGAAGGTTGTAGGTTCAATTCCTGCTCCATGTCAATGTGCCCAAGGCACTCAACCCCAAATTGCCTACCGATCTGGTGTATGAATGTGTGTAAGACTCTAGTGTAAAGCGCTTTGAGTGGTCAAAAATGATCAGAAAAAGCGCTATATAAGTTCAGTCCATTTCATTCAAACGTCTGAGTGAAACTGAAATCTTGAATGAAATTGAGAGAGAAAGCGATTATTAAGAAGGCAGGTAAAATTGGCATCATCAGGCCAATTTCTACTGGGGTATGTGCCCCATTTCTGTTACTTGTTAAAATTTCTTGATCAAATTTCAAGCAAAACTTGTGGCTGTTAAACAACATATTGTCTAAAGATGTTCATTTAAAGTATGAGAAGAAAGTCCGACTTCTTGTTAGGAAAGTAGAACTTGTTAAAGAAAGCCTGAAGAATCAAACACAGAACTATTGGTTAAGAGGACACCATTTTTCTGTTTTAGTGATGTAGCATAACATAAATTATTTCTGTTTGTTAAATGCCTGAAGATTAAGAGAAAGGAATTTTTTTATTGGATTCTTCAAAATAGACAGTTGGTGTACATGTCATTATTCTTAAGTGGCACTACTTGATAAAGTTAATGATTTCGACCAATTTTTTTCTTTTTAGTTTCCTTCCTCAAACATGAAATGATCCTTTTTTTGTTTTGATCAATTTTGGCAGAACTGGTTTTATTGAGTCAGGTTCATAGGCAGTAATGTTCTTTCCTCACAACCTTATCTATGCTGTGACGTACAGTCCCTCCTGTAGTAAGTCATCCCCACAGCATCACACAGTTGGGATTTTGTTCTAAACCATATTACATTGTGAATTAACCAGAAGCTTATACAGCCATGGCATCATATGTTAGCCTTTCCCAAAGTTTTTAGAAACCAAGTATGTAAATGTCAACCTTTAAAAAAGAATTTAGATATTTTTTATATTCTAGCCTTTAGCAGAAAAATATTTTTTGAAAGTCTAACTGACCAAAGAAGGAGGTTAAAATTAAATTAAGGCCGTTTCATGTGGTGTATGTAAACATTTATATTCATACAAAATAGTTTCCCCACACTAAGTGAATTAAGGTCTTTTATGCCTGCTTTCAGTGACATGGACATCACGTGCCTCACAATATGTAAACAGCCGGCAAGCATTCCTCTAATTCTCCAAACTTCCATCCTTCCATCCCTCCCTCCTTCTCTCTCGCTTACAGATGCCTGTCATTCCAGTCCACCTCCGCGTCAAGGGTACATGCTGCACAGGATATTTTGAGCAACATCCAGAGGTGACGCCCATCTCGCCTGCCTGGGAAACAGGTAAAACCAGAGGCGCCTGAGAACCTGTCCGGTAGCAGCCCCACCTCTGACGCTACAGCACAAGAGGGGATGGGCAACTCCAAAAAGTCACGTTGGTCTGTTGAATGGCTCACTTTGATTTGACCTTTAACCCAATTCATTTCAGAGAGACAGATTTGGAAAATTAGATTTGCTTTGGTGGTAACTGTGTCTTGTTTAAATTTCAGCACATATATTTTCACCATCCAGAAAGAGGCCCTTTAAATCCTAATCTGATTATTTATTGATAAAGAGAATATCCCCCTGTGGGCATTTGTTTCTCAAGCCAAGGCTTCCAACCTCAGTGACCCCATCCCCTTCATCACCATTCATGAAGCAGCCCAATCACAGCCAGGCTCAGTCAGGACAGGAGGGTGGGGCATGGCACTGAAACAGGGTGTGGTTCTGAAACTTGCAAGGTCTGTAGTAGAGCCATGAGGCTTTAAATTGAGTTGAATGAGCCAAGCTCCACAGTCATCCCAGCAGATCAGCTACTTTCACTCACTCCTTTCTGGTTCTCACTGACCGGCACTTGCAGCTACTGTTGGAATTTTTTTGTCTTTAATTTTTTTAGAGAAACAACTTCACCACTGAAGGAGGAAGGAGGCTGACACCCACTCACAACTTAGCTCTGTATGTGCCCTTGTTTTCACCCAATCCCTCTCACCTCTGATCTGCTGGAGCCTCTGGACTGAGCGCTGCCCACTCCGGGTCCCCTCTGGACTGCTGAAGACTTGTTAGGTGAGCTACAAAGACAAAATCTAAACTTGTGTATCTTTCTCACCATCTCTGTTTTTTCTGGTAGAAATGTTTGTGTTCTAATAAATCAGAACATGATCTTAGTTGTACTTCAACATACTGTGTCTGTACTTGTGTGTGTAACAGCTTAACAGTTTGTTGAAAGGAACTTGATCTAGATTAAAACATCATTCAGGCTCCCGCCTTATGCCTCAGTTCGTTGGTAGCCACATGGGGCAAGTCCTTCACCTCACCTGTTTTACCTGCTCTGTCAGCTATGACTATTTCATTGTCTTTACAGCAAATGTTTAGATGTTTCACAATCCTTCCTAAAACCTCCCTATATTTTTAAGAAGCAGCTGTAACTGCATAAGAAACTCTTTGTCCACATTCTGCCTGTGTATTTGTTTAAAAGGGCACTGTAGTCAGAGTCACTCCAGGGCAGATGGTGAGCCTGAGCAGCTGTCTTTTGTTTGTTCAGTCAATAGGGAAGCAGGCGTATGGATCCATGTTTCCTGACAACCTCAATTTCCCGTTCTTAGGATAGAATCTTCTCTATTTTTGATGTGTTTCTCAGAAATTTGGCTGAGCAAAAGGCAAGCCGTCACCATGCTCCGGGAAGCTTTTTCAAGCATGACAAAACTCCATGGTTACATAATATCCAGAACTGGTAAGTGTGTGCTTTCCTTATACTGTTTTTAATTGATTTATACCTCTAATTATTATCTTCACTTATAGGTGAAAACTTGAAAATCTTTAATACTAAAATGTCCAGTAAAGAAAAAATTCCCACAAATCTATCCACATTTGCCTGGATGTGGTCAAATGAAAAAGTGACAAGGACATGTTTGCTTTTTATTTCCAGATGCCAGAGTGAAGGATTACCCTCTGATGCAGAGCCCACTGCAGATGACGAGCATCCTCCTGGCCTATGTCATTTTCTCTGCGTACGTCGGGCCACGCATGATGGCCAACCGCAAGCCGTTTGGCCTCCACCGAGCCATGATCATCTACAACCTCAGCATGGTTTTGCTGAATGCCTACATAGTGTATGAGGTAAAAAAAATTAAAATAATAAAAAAAGAGAGAGAGAAGAAAATGATGATCTGCTGTCTCAAATGAAAGCAATCAGTTGGTTAATGACTGTCTGCTGATGTTTTCTTGCAAATTCAGTTCATGATGTCTGGATGGGCCACCACCTTCACATGGAAATGTGATCTTATTGATGTCACCACCAGCCCAAGAGCCCTCAGGGTAAGTCATTATATTGCTGTTGTACGCTTAGCCCCAAAATCATGGCTAGTCTTAGTTACAAAAGTGACAAAAAAAATGCTGTTGTACCATGTGACAATCATATATCTAGGTTACAATGATGAGATTTTTAATATCAGTAGATTTTAGGTGAAATTGCTTTTTTTATATACATATATATGGACACGTTAAAAAGTGAACTAAAAGACTTTAACTAAAAAAACTTTGTCTAAAAAAAAAAAAATCAAGCTGTTTTTATTATTTACTGGAGTCTAACAGAGGAATCTAAACAAATTAGGGGAGAAAAATAAATTGGTGTTAAAATTAACATGCACCATAAAGAGTTTAGAAAATGTAGAAGACCTAAACTGTGAAGTTTGGAATAGAAGGTTTGGCTTTATTAGCCCGGAACATCAATAAAAAGCCACAATCATATTTTTATGATTTTGGTAAAAACAAAAAAAAATAAGAAGACAGTCAGATCTGCTTGCATTTCTACTACATTTCATACTCTGTATTTCCAAAAACACGCTTCATTAGACTAATTCAGTATAATCTGAATTAGTCTACAGTAGAGAGCCAGATTTATGAGACATTAAGATAAAATGGTTTCCCAGTTTAGGAGCAAATTATTTTAGACAGAATGAACGGACCCTAAGACTCAGACAATTATTATTTCAAATTCAAAGCAACAAAAGCCAAAAGGAACAAAAGCATTTTCTGGTTTTTATTTTATTTGTTCATTCCCATTTAACACCAACCAAAAAACTGCTAAATCATGTTTTTATATTGTTCAAAAACACTCATGTGACAAGTAATATTACGTCTGATTAGCAACATATCATAGATATTTGACCCAGTAACAACCTTCTTTCCTGCAGATGGTCCGAGTCGCTTGGTTGTTTTACTTTTCAAAGTTCGTGGAACTCCTCGACACAGTAAGGACATCCCCTCACCCATTTCCTCTATCTCACTTTTAGCATGCACAAAAACTTCATATGTGCAACATAATTTGTGTCTGATGGAATATACTCCCTTTTTCTTCCCCCAAGATGTTCTTTGTGCTGAGAAAGAAGCAAAGCCAGATCACGTTTCTCCACGTCTTCCATCACTCCTTCATGCCCTGGTCTTGGTGGTGGGGTGTTGCGCTGACGCCTGGTGAGTGCTGCAGACCCAGGACACACACTTTACACACTGACCAGTTGGAAACATTGGTTTCCTTTGTTGTACAAGTCAATTCCCAAAAACAATGAAATTCTTTGTGGAAGAACAAAAACGTTTTTCATAAAATTAACCAACTCAAATGGATGCTTTTCCCTTCCCAAGCTGGAGGAATGGGATCGTTCCATGCTATGGTGAATGCAGCGGTCCATGTCATCATGTACACCTACTATGGACTCTCTGCTGCAGGGCCTCGCTTCCAGAAGTATCTGTGGTGGAAGAAGCACATGACAGCCATCCAGCTGGTATGTTTTAGCTTTACACAGCTTCATTAATTCAACTGAGCTCGATGCATGTCGCACGTTCAGCCCATTTTTGACACGCGTTTCCCTCTTTGCTTTCCAGATCCAGTTTATTCTGATCTCTATTCACATTAGCCAGTATTACTTCATGGAGAAGTGCGACTATCAGATGCCACTGTGGATCCATCTGATCTGGATGTACGGGATCTTCTTCTTCCTCCTCTTCTCCAACTTTTGGGTGCAGGCTTACATAAAGGGCAACCGTCTTCCAGTTGCAGACCACAAGCCAAACCAGAACGGCTCCACCAACGGACACATTGTGATGAATGGCAAACCCCATACAAATGGGCATGCTCACCCCTATGAAAATGGAAATATAGTCATGGGGAAAGTGAAGAAAATTTAAATGACTTTGGGGGGGAAGGAGGCATAGACAGTTTGTAGATATTAGCACCTCAAATATGCCACATATCTATATTTGGTAGCATATTTACAAGAGTTCAATATGCTACCTCTATACTACATACATTTGTATATAATCTAATTTTATTAAATATTTACCCCTGCGGGATATGATTGGCAGACTGTTTTTGCCACTGATCTCTGAATGCAACACCTTGTAAGTTGTTGCGGAAGCTGTTTACTGTGATGAACACTGAATAGGAAATTGGTGCTGATTTTGTCACTGATAGTATTCTTTAACTTAGACTTGACCTGCAGCACTGTTTGGCTAACGTGGCCTTTTGTTGCTTGGGAGTATGGCAATGTTTTCACTGAACACGTGTAAATATTATGGTGTTTATGCAAAAGTGTTTCATTGTAAATGTCATATTTAGGTTTTTTTCTCCTTTTTTTTATTTATCTTTTGAAATAAAACAAAATTTAGATAAAGGTCTGTTTCATTTAGAAAGCAGTGATTATGTGCACTCGGTGAGCAACAGGCCACATCTTTTTTTATGAAGAACTATGGAAATATTATACTGTACATTACAGTATTGATGCTTTTTTTTTTTTTTTTTACTTTTAATAGTGACGAATACATTGTTATATATGTACTTCCATACACTTTTTTTTTTTTTGAGACCGTGTATTGATCAATCTGCTGGCACACAGGACATAACATCAATTAAGTCTTTTTAGGCTTTAATGATTAGTGCAAATGGCTGTAAAAATAAACCTACTGATGTTTGTGGGGTTTTTTATTTTCATTGCAGCTGTAACAGTCATAAAAATACAAAGTTCTATAGCTAACCTACTGACTTAAATGGAAATAAAATATTCCAGAAGTGGGAAAATGTCTGCTTCAAACTTTGCCCGGTGTATCATTGCTTAACCTATAGCTCACAGATATAATAATTTTTCCAGAATTTTTTCCAAATCACATAGAATCAGCAAAGATTCTATAATCAAAATACGGCTAAACATAAAACATACAGACCTGTCTTCTTGTTTTGAAATTAAAATCTCAAGTCATCTTTTACCATAATAAAGGATTACTAAATGAAAACTGGTGAGTGACAAATAGATTTAAATAGATTCAAACCATTACACAGGTTGTACTGCAGCTCCACATTAGAGTAATGATTTTGGACAAACACACTGAAAAAGATTTCTAAACAATTACAAATATTTCTGAAACAAAACTATTTTAAGCAGAATTTCCAGGGTAAAACAAAAGAATAACTCTTACAGTTTTGGAATCCTAGAAACCTCACTAATCATAACTGCTTGAATGTGGTTTTATAACAAAACCTTTAAACTACAGTATGACACATTTTCTTTTTTGGGGGGGAAAATCTCTTAAACGGGATGAAAAACAGGCCAGATTTACATTGAGCACACTGCAAATTTTAATGAATAAATTCTTGAAGCCAGAAGTCTTGAGTGTTTACACTCAATTTGAAATTAATAAAAGGGAAATTATACTCACTGAAAGGAGCTTTATTATTACAAAACAAATTTTACTCTTTCATTTGTATCAACTCAAACATTTTCTACCAAGACATTTAAATGTTCAGCTTTGAGCAGTGAGTCAAACCAACTTCAATAAGATAAGTACATACCATACAATCTTATGTTGACAAAAGTTAGTGTTCATGATCATTTTCCACATTAGTGACAACCTGACAAGAAGGAAACAGATATAAAATCAACTCATTCCACTATATATATTAATGTATCTCAAAGTGGAGACATGCAACATCAACAGACTCTAAAATATTTTGAAGGCAGAAGCTGTATGTGGTTATAATGGAAGTCAATGGCTCTGATGTCAATGGAAGAGACAAGAGATTGTGCTCTCCACACCAGTCTTATTGGCAGTATCTTCCTGACAAAGAAGATTTTCTTAAAACTGATACATTGAAAGTTTGTCTTCAAATACACCATTTTAATTTTATTGTGGAAAACTGAAGACTTTAACAAAAATATTTCTTTATTGAAGTTTAAGTTTATGTCCTGGTGTGCTCCATTAAATAATTTGCTATGCTGCACAGCAAGGTGAAATTAAACCAATTACTTTTGCAATTATTGCAAAGTTAGCTCAATCCAATGCGTCTCTGAAGTTGGTCATTTTTTATTGGAAAGAAATATTTCATTGTGAACTGAAATACAAGAGCAAGTAAATTAGTTATGATTTGGTAAATGCATCTTATAAATTGACACCTAAATTTTCCAGTCTGTTTCCCCATTTTGGTGTCCTGTTCCAACATGTCTGAATTGTCATCTTAGTATTAGCTGCCTATAAATGCCATATTTAGATCAAAATAATTTAAATATCAACCTAATGGACAATGTTGAGTCAATGTCTACCACATGTTTTTGATAAGTCACTGTCAATATAATAAACAAATTTTATTCTAAAATATGTTAAAATATCTCCCAGTCTAAACCTTCAAGCACTTACTTTCAGTGGTCTACTTCAGTCTCGTGTAAATATATAGAGCCATCTAGTGGCAGTTTATAAGCCCACAAGTTACATAGACATCAAATAAAAGAAAATAGATGATTAATATCCCCTTTATAAAAAAAAAAAAAAAAAAAGTATACAGCTTCCATAAACTTCAGAAAACCATCAGATGCATTTGGAGTATTTAAGAAATTAGTCTAATCTCAAAGTATCTCACTTCACCAAAAACTCTACACTTACATTTTAGACGCAGGGGACAAATTAAATAAAAGATTCAGTTCCCTTTCCGTGTGCTCATTTAAAATGAATGTGGGTCCTCAGATTTATACAAACATAGCTGGGAATATGCAATTTATTAAACCCAAGTCAAAATCAGAAGCACCGTCAAGTGAATCCAGAAAAACAAGGCACATGCCAATAAAACTCAAGTAAAAGCTAAACGTTTCCTTGCTCCCACACACTTTACCAATTCTCTGAACTACACATAGTAAACACCCATAAAGCCCCCCAATAATAGTAACTGGGTGGAAAGTTTTATTTCAGTTTAAACGATTGCATTCACATTTGTATAATCAAAAATATCTATGATATAAAAGAAAAAACAAGGGAAGTTATCTGATGGACTGATGAATGACGCTGCTAGCTGAACTGACCAGCCTCTCCTTAGCCTTCTTCTTTACAGGATCCATTTCGAAGGACTTCCACAGACGAATAGTTTCATCTCCAGCAACAGTTGCTACAGTTGCATTGTCTGGGCTCAAAACCAAACTGAGAACTCTGCCGTCATGTCCTAAAATAAAGGAAAATAAATAAATAAAAAGTTACGCAAGAAGATTGTGAGCAAATTTCTTTGTGGTCAGTCAACATTTCTTTCAAATACTGCTCCAGTAGAAAGAGTCAGAAAGGCTCCTTGGATAATATGATCACAAGTGTACAACTCAAAGTATCAGCAAATTTGTATAGAAACAGTCATGTCCCTTTTCAAACGAAGCATGTTGCAGTAAGTTGCTTAGGCTTCAAGAGCTACAGACCATATTGCTTTTATTAAATACCAGGATGGAATTTAAGAGAATACCAAAACTGCAGCACCTGTCACAAATGGACTAATTGGGATCAAATACAATTTTAGAGTTTATGGATTTAGGGTTGTCCACCTGTTGTCAGACCTGGGTAAAGTCAAATCCCTCACTTACCATTAAGTTCTGAAACCTTGCAGAGTGAGGGAT
The DNA here is from genome assembly GCA_903067095.1 of Girardinus metallicus. Classification (NCBI taxonomy): domain Eukaryota; kingdom Metazoa; phylum Chordata; class Actinopteri; order Cyprinodontiformes; family Poeciliidae; genus Girardinus; species Girardinus metallicus. The sequence continues at coordinate 107,198 of CAEGAE010076565.1, forward strand.
ACTTCCAAATGACAACATTGTGATGGGCAAAGCCATGTGCAGAGACCAATTCTTTGTAGTTTGGTGCAAACACAAGTGATGAGATCTGCATTTTAGGAAACAGATTGTACACTTAGGAAAAGCACAATTAAACAGCACAATGAAACATCAGAGTTTAGAGACACATAGTTACCTGCGACTGAGTGTCAAGAGAATTGACACAAGAGCCTGAATTGACATTCCAGATGCGAATGTGGCGGTCACTGGTGCCGCCACCAGAGGCAAGAATATTCGACTGCCATGGGCACCAGGCCAAAGCCTTTAATGGAAATACATGACAATACTTCAGTAAAGAAGTCAACAGCTCAAGACACGAAATACACATTTAATGGCTTGCAAAACTATTCATGTCAAAGAATGAGTTTCTTAAGAGAACCAAAGTCGATGTTAAATGAATCTGAATAGTTCTCCATCTATCCAGCTGCAGGAATCATCTAGTGCATCAGCTTTCTGCAGCTAGAGAAAGAAGTTTTATCCATGACATACCTAAGGACAACAAAAGTGCTTATCTGAATAAAAGATATTTCCCCTGCAGCTCTGGCTGTTTAGAGTTACTGCCCTGCTTGTCAAGCGTTTAACATGAACAAGTCTTATACCCTGGATCTATCATCCCCACAACCCTGACCAACTTCCTTGTCCCTGTTGGGGTCATGTGGAACCAGAGCAACAACATGATGCTGTTAGACAAGTGCTGCTTTGGTTTAGCCTCTCTAAAACTTTAAGAGTGCCATGGAAGAACATGAATTAAAAGAGCTCTCTTCCATTTGGGTCATGTGATGGCTAAAAGTTCAGTTTCTACCACCGGAGATGTGGGTTAGTACAGCTCCAGAGCAATATGGAGCTATACAGCTCCTGAAAAATTTAGTAATTATGCAATATCATGTCAACATAAAATTTTGATACATGACAAAAGGGATAATGCTTCTGCAAAGTGTTACTTATATGAAAGTTACATACCAGTGATGTTTGAAGAATGCTTAGAGTATACTGTGCAGAGAAGAACCTCACCTTGACAGCTCCCTGATGTTCACTCAAGCGACGGATTAACTGTCCATCACTATTGGAACTTCCCTCCTGCACACGGGGCCATAAACACACCAAGTTGTCATTGCCACCACTAGCCAAGTATCGCCCATCAGGTGACCACTTGAGGCCACACACTTCCTGTGAATGACCAGCAAGTGTAGAGATGTGGTGGTTTGCCACTCTCACATCATGGTGGTGGATGTGTCCTGACCTGGAGCCACTGAGAGAATATAGACAAAAAAAAAATGTAATTAATACAGAAGAAAATAGAGTTACTTCAGGTACTTTTGGCCAATTTGGGTTTGCTCAAGTGTCAGAGCAACTATACCTGGAAAGAATATAATCGTTCCAACTCAGAGAACTAACTCTTGCTGTGTGGCTAGTCATGCTGCGAAGGCGTTTCTGATTTTCAACATCCCACAACTGAAAAGAAAAATGCATGCATTGATCCACGTACTGACAAGCACATTGCCTAGAATGCACATCCATGGCAACACTTACCTGAACTTTGCAATCACTGGTTCCAACAGCCAAGTAGCTTCCCTCTTTTGTCCAGGACAGCGAGCAGATATAGTCCTCCTCACGCTCCATCTTCACAAGTAGAGTAATGTCTCCTTGTGAGGCATCCCAGAGGTACACACTATTGTCAAGTGCCACAGCGAGGACATTTCGACTGCTCCAGTCAAGCAGATTTAAATCTGGAACAGAGAGGGGGAGACTAACGTATGCCAGACAAAAGGACGATTTATGTTTTGTGGAAAGATGCAATAGGCATTCTTACAGAAATCATTTCGAAGACCTGGAGCATCTAAGATTTTGTCAGGAGTAGAAGATATGTATCTAGTCTTTTTGAGAGAGGCGGGTGTCGAAACTTGACTGTAGAGGACTTTCAAGTTGTTTTGATAGCCTTAATGAAAAATAAAAGTAGAAATTAAACCAAGTAAAATGTAATTACTTTAAAAAAAATCCAAGCTTGCATGCAGTTACCTTCTGGTGCATTCAGTGGCTTCCCTCCTAGGTGCAGGATCTTTGCATCTTCAATGTTGTATCCGTTCAGTGTCACAGACCAAGCTTTCTGGCTTTCCTATAAATGCGGAAAGAAGTGAACAATAAAATCCTAGACTCCACATCAAGTTTTAAAAGGAAATCTGTCAGATTACTTACTATTGACAAAGCAGGGTTTGCATCAGCTGGTTCATTCTCTTTTGTAAGCAGGAAATTTGCCACGTCCATCTGTTTATTATTCCTCGTGGGTATGAAGCGATCGCCTCCCATCTTTGATGGGGTTTTCTTGTTTTTACCTGAGAAAATTACGCACACATTTACAAACGCCCTCATTGACACTTTTTTTTTTTTTAAACTCTGTACGAAAATAAAAACAATGCTTCAATTACCTGGTGTTTTGGTTGGAGTTTTAGATGAACTTAGCGAAACATTAGCAGATCTTCCAGGCGACAAAGTGTTCAGGGCGGACGTGTTGGATGAGCTGGCTTTTCTCTGCCACCTCGCCATGGGAGCGTTTGTAATCGGCATGTCGAGCTTCAGGATGCTGTGGATGTCGTTCTCAAATCCAAACTGCGCCATTTCAGTCAGGTTTTGACATTCCTGAGCGTGACCCAAAAAAAAGTGCCGATTTTATGCATATCAGTAACCTGATCTTCGTTTTACATTTGATACTTGGCAATCCCATGCTAATGCTAGCCAAAAAATTTCCACGCTGGATCACCTTTATTCAAGAGGACACTTAAACATAGAAACAGCTATTACACACCCCCCCCTCCCCAGCACTCCCAGATTATATGCAGTTTTGATACATTTGCGGACCCAGATAAGAACACGAAAGGAATTTAACGTAATTAGCCTGTTCAAAACAAACATGTCCAAACAGAATCACCGTATAATCGAAAACACAAAGAAAACTTATCCATTATCGGATTTATAGATTAAAAACAAACATACAAACTGTGCTTGCAGAAAAAATGAGGAATTGTCGCTTCGTCTCGTCTCAGTCTGAAATTTGAATTTCGTGCAGAAGACGCCACACGATTTAAATCCCACGCCGCGCTTCTGTGATTGGCTCATTCAAGACGCTGCCGTTAATATGTGGCTGTTGCCACGGTATCGAGAATAAATGCGGAGTTCTGATTGGTAGTTGCTGTTTCCTGCGACGCTGACGTCTACAAAACAAACCAATTCTCTTGAACTCTATCGCCACCTATTGTTTGCTTTTTGTTTATTTCTCTGATTAAATCAGGGGTGTCAAACTCCAGTCCTTAAGGGCCACTGTTCCGCAGTTTTTAGAGGTGCCACATGTACGAAACTGGAATGAAATGCTTAATTACCTCCTTCTTGTGTAAATAAGTTCCCCAGAGCCTTGCTAATAACGTAATTATTCTATTCAGGTGGTGCAGCAGAGGCACATCTAAAAGTTGCATGGCAGTGGCCCTCCAGAACTGGAGTTTTATAATTCAACTAATTGACGTCTGGTGACTTTTTATTTCTTTGAATGGTACTCCATAGAATCTATGTATTTATTTTTACATATTTACTAATTGGTTTAGGCCAATCAAGCGCAGTTATACTGGGGTCATAGTATAGGTAGTGAATGGTGTTAAGTCTAGCTAAAAATGAAATCAGTAATTCAAGAAAGCTTTTCAGCAGAGGGTAGCTTCAAAGCTTTGAATGTGCTAAAATAACATAGCGGACAAACACCAGCAGATGGCATGGTTCCCACAATCACCTCTGAGATACTGAGATGTAACTTAGGTGTTGCTAATGTCCAACTTTTCCTAATAAACATGAATTATCTCAGAATCCCACAAAAGCACTTTTTAAATTCTTTATACTGCCTTCATCCTCTTAATTAGAACAATCCATACATTTTCACAGAGAACCATTGTGTGTGTTAACACTGTCAGCCACTGTCCAAGAAAAACAACTTTCGACTAAAATCCACTCATAAGTAAGGAATACTGCATAAATGATTAACTTCTACATTTGGACTCTGAAAATGTTTTTCTTGCTCATAAACCTCTTGTATATTATCACCAATAGAGTGATTGGAGAATTTTGTTGTTTTGACTATGCATAAATATTCTACTTTAACTAAGTATAAGTTATTTTGATAAAGTTTAATACAGTGTTATAGAAAAACAACTTCAAGTGTTATACAAAACCAGTACATGTTATTTAAAATACACTTTTTAAAAGCAAAAATATATCATTAGTTTTTGAAACATCCTTGATGAACCATGAAAGAGCTAGCAATAGTTTGCACTGTTTTATTGGGTGTTCATGTCAAGTTTTGTGTGGAGAGTTTATTGGTGTTGACAAGAATGTAAATAACTTACTGCATCAAATACTTGTGTTAATTTTTCTTTGAGTAATTTATATTTTAAAAATAAGCATGTCAAACAAAAATAAAGAAAATAAGAAAAATAACATATCAAAACAAAAACAATCATTCACAAGCAACTATGTCTTCATGAGCCACATTGAGTCACAGTGCTCTGTAACAGCATTCGTTCTCATCAGCAGTCTGAGTTATATCTTTGGGGTAATGGATAATGGAGCCAATCACCCCTGCAATAAAAAAAAAAAAAAGTAGAACATCAGTCCCATTTTATTTCTTCATTAGCAAGCAAGAAATGTAAATACTTAACAGAGGACCTGTTCAAAGAGCTTTCACCACTGTACCTACTTAAATTTATGTAACTTGCTGATCAAGCAAAACACATGGGCAGCTGAGGTCACATTGCACATATATAATTAGGATGGAGAAGAAAAACCACATGACCGACCCACAAACATCAAGTAGAACATACTCGTCCAAAGGCTATGCGTGCTTTTCTATTTTAGTTCTTTAATATTTAACTTTTTTTTAATCAATCTTTTAAGAATGTCAGCTGAAGCATCCAGAAACTTGAAAGGAAACAGTAAGAGTTTTGTTTTTCTTACCTCCAGGGTGAATTAGACCTAAACAGATTGTGAACAAAGACAAAGCACATGACATTACATTTCCTTGAACTATGGAAGACCGTACTGATGAGACATCTCAAATTGCGGTGTATTTTGTGAACCTAGCAGTCATCAGACTCGAAAATGAAGTCGAGACGGAAGCAAGCAGACAATGGCTGACAATATGGGAACATCAATTGTACTTCTCTGTATCACGATGAGCAATGCTAAGTTTTAAAAAATGAAAGAAAAAAAAGGTTGTTCACTTACCAGGGCCTCTTGAGATAAGAATGGTCACTATAATTAGCATTAAAAATGCCGTCACAGCCAAGATAGGGATCAGAAATCTGGGCAGAGCAATTCCATGAACTAAGCAGAGAAGAAGAAAAACAACATTTCAAATGACTATGACTGTAAACAACAGCATAATGGTAGACTATGCCAGTTTGTACTCTTATGTCACTACTTTTCTACTTCCATTTTGTACATTTTCAACATACCCTTTTGTATCCGTGTACACCTGAATACCTTGACTTTCTGACATAAAATCAGATGTGTGATGATGTTTCATTTGTTTTCAGCATACTCAAAGTTCAGACACAACAGCACCACATCGTTTAACATCATGCAGTTATCTTAACCTTAACAGTTAAACCTTTTTGTTGGCTTCTATGAAACCAACAAAAAGGTACCAGATTAATGTCAGCAACCAAGATGATGCAAGTTTCATAGGTAGTGAATAACTCGTTTATTCTGTTGGACTGGACTGGAATAATATGATAGAAATGCAGCTCATTTTAGATGTTGAATGTCTTAGAATAAAAAATGCAACTTCAAAAGTGTTACTACAGCTAAAGATATAGTAAGAGGAGCCTGTAGTTTAGGAACTATTATTCACATTCCAATCATCAGGGCTTTTGGTTTTGGTTTTACTCAATGCTAATGCTCCACTACACATGTCTTTAGACAAGACACTGAGTAGGTTTTATGAGTAGGTTTTATGATCCCTTTTATGTTAAAGGGATCTTTTTATTCCCGAAAAAGACAGGTGGTATAGCTCCAGGGGCACAAAAAGGCAAACTGACTACATGACCTGCATCTTACCTTAACTTAATAATAAGGGAGAAGACAAATAAAAAAGAGCTGCTAAAGTTCTCTAAAAAATGTCTGAAAAAAAAAAAAACAAAAGACAAACAATACCTGACTCTTCCTTTGAAAGCTTCAGCTCCTTCATCAGCTGAATGCATCCCTCCTGCAGACGACTTCTCTCAATCTTTGAATGGATCTGGTCCCACAGGTTTTTGAGGGCCTTTGCTTCTGGAACATGGGCTGTCCATGTGTTGTTGTGCTCCAGGGTCAGGAAGACCTTGCCGTCACAAAACACCCGATCAGACCAGTGGAGCCGAGAGCCCTCTATGATGCATTCCCGAGAGCGAAGGACAGTATGATTTCCTAAAGGGAGAGTATCGGCATACACAGATAATTATGAGATTAGGTCATAATTATCTGGTTTGCACAAAATCAGGATCATCTTACTTAGAACTGAAGTCTGGTTATTGGTGATTCCATTAGGTAGGAGGTCACTGGCGGACATGCTTTTAATTATGCTCTGGACCTCCCAGCTTGGGCTTGAGAGAGAAATTCCATTGAGTAAAACTTGCTCTGCGACATGCTGAGCTCCTACTACCCCCCACTGCTGGATCTGAACTATGATGGCATCTGAAAGGACATAGGAAAGGGATAAAAAAAAAGTGAAAATCAAATGTAAGCATTGAAACAAGCTCTTGATAAAAAAAAAAAAAGACTAAGTTAAAAAAAATTATATTTTTCATCAGTATTGGCAAATGGGAAAAGTAGAGTTTTTCAGGTGTTTTATTGTGATCTACCAAATAAATTTCATTTTTAGTTTCAATATTGAGTCAAAACAAAAAGTAAAAGCAAAACCCTAATGACATTCTGTATAATAGTTCCTAAGCTATAAGCTCCTCCTAATGTAGTTTTAACAGTTTTTTTACCCTAAGGAATGCAAGATTTAAAAATAGCTGTATTTGTATCATGTTATCACAGTCTAACAGAACAGATGAACTATTGGCCATCTATGCAACTTGTATCACCTTAGCGAGGCAGTGAGTTTGCGATTTTGTGCCTTTGCAGTTTTGGCACTTGTCTTTTTTTTTTTAGGTCTAGGTCCTTTCACCAATAGGTAACATAAAACCTACTGAACTCAATGTCTCCTGTATGCATGCTGATCTGCCTGAGTAAAAACAAAAAGTAAAAGCAAAAGCCCTGATTAAATAAATCTTACAAATAGCTCCCAAGCAATATGCTGCTACTACAGTACTTTTTTTGTTGCGTCTTTTTTTTTCCTAAGAAAAGCAACATTTAAAATGAACTGCATCTCTATCATATTAGTCCAGTGAGTCCAACAGAACAGATGAGATTTTTGACCATCTATGCAGATTACTTCACCTTGTTGACATTAATCTGGTACTTTCTTTTTTGTTTCATGAAGGATGACACTCGCAGTCTGGTGTAAACACGCTAAACGCCACCCCACATCGCACACAAAATCTCAACAAATGTTGCCGCCGTCATTTTTAAAAAGATGTCGTTGGAATATCCTAACATCTGCCCCACCCAGTCATGTCTAAGGTTAAAAAAATATTTTCTAAACAGTTTAAAGATTTAGCACACGTTCTTAACCGAATGAAAAGTGATGTTAAGTTTCTTACCTACGTGAAGAGGAAGTGCGCTCGAAAAATGATTGAAAAAAATGAAAACAAAGGTAAAGAAACGCATTTCTGTGGCGACTGCTCTTTGTCCGTCGTCTAACAGGTTAAAGATGGCCAGGGTTATTTTAAGCCATTTAAGAAGAGCGCAAAGAATTAGTCCAGCACTTCAACTACAACATTTATAAGACGCTGCTTGACAGGCAGGGACTGACAACATAGAACACTCCCCGCCCCTTTTCTCAGCAACGCAGATATGTTAATGCAGTCCTACACCAAGTGTGAACGCTTAGCTAAAAGTGAACAATGACTCTTTGCACAAAATAAAATCTATTTAGAGTGGTTTACTAACTTTCTCTGTCTTTGAAAATACGACGTCTGTGTAGTCCTGCAGTCCGGCAGAGTGAGCTGACCTTTACAATATTTCTTTCCTGAGGTGTAGTGCGAGGTCAGTTTACCTGCTGGTAGTCGTGGGTTATCGCCTGTGCTCTGTTTATGGCACCCTGCAAAACATTTTATTGTCTCTGGAGTTATTTCCATGCCATCATATATCAGAGGTTGCACATATTTGTTAAAATTTGCACTTCTGGCAATTTGTTTCTCTTACATTGTTCACACATACACGACTATGCAAACTCCTTCAAAAGATTTGTTCCTATAGTGTTTGATAGTCCAATCTGCAGAAAAATATTTATTATAATGATGCATTCAATTCAACTGAATTTGCAAAATCAATAGGATTCCCATTGCCACTAAGTGATAAGCTTTCTTGCAATACAAGCTAACAACGGTGAATATATTTGCATTTTATGTATTCAAACAACAATTAACATGTCGGTTGAATGTTAGAAAAGCTTATTGTTACTGAGATGTCAAAAGTACAATTTAAAAACATTTTAGCCTTCTTTGGTCATAAATAAATTAAAAACATATCAAGTGGCAGCCATATTGGATTTTAAAGTTGGGGTTGGTGAGAAACTTCAGCTTTTCTGAGGGAACGTTTCAGTTTTGTTTACCAACATAGCAATTAAAACTTATGACTGCTGACAAAAATTTGATCCACTGTTAAACATCATTGTCCACCTCATGATGTTGTGCATTGTGTAAGAACATTGCTGTTTTGCTTTTTTGTGTGTCTGATCAAAAAACAATAAAAACCTGAGCTTCCTTTTTAAATATCTATTTTGTTCTTGTTTTTAGAATTTTCCAGTTTTTCAGAAGCGGGTAATAAGGTATTCCTTAGCTGTTCTAGTTTGTCCTACGATCTCCCCAACATGCATGCTGTTTTGTTGCAAAACAAAAACAAGGAAATATTTTTTCCTGAGATAGTTTCAGCTAGAAAACGCCCTCTAGTGACATCATGTTTGTGTATGTGGTGTACTAACTTTTGTTATTTTTGTTTTAATCAAAAGCAATTTTGTTTCAAAGTTCGACCAACACGTTCATAACTTCTCAGTATTCAGTAGTTCCACCTTTTATCACATTGCCTTAAGAAAATGCCAATCTAACAGATTTCTCCTTGACACAAAAGCTTTATCTTTATTACAGAACATGACGTTTGCTCCACAAAGCTGTTAGAAAAATTTTCACCAAACCTTTTAGAAACTCTAAAAGCACGGTTTAATTAGTAACAGGTCATTTAGTCATTCTGTAAAACGTAAAACACAACAGAGTAGAGTAACGGCTAAATCATAAGTTAAGGATTATTGATTATATGAATATATCAGTACAAATTTCACAGCAACAGCTTGAACAGGACAAGTCCCAACAATATAATAGAACAAAAGCCTTACTGAATTACATTTAGCTTAACTGGTTGCTCCTAAAAAACATTATTCTCCCACAGCACTTTGTTTATACAGGCACTTCCCATCTGCATAGCTTCCTCTTTTAGAACATGCCTGCACAAGATCGAGGCTATTACAGTTGTCCAAGGACTAATGTAGACATTAAGATCCAAACAATTCTTCCGTATCACTTCAGAACCTTGCCTGAATATCACTTTAATGATTATAATAATCTTTTCAAAGCAAAAAAGAGCTTTGCATATGAAGTTTAATTTTTTTCTCCCTGTTTTTACGTTTTTTATGTGGGTTCTCATATTTCCTTCAGAAATCTTGTGACGGATTTGCTGGGCATTTCAAAACAAACTTTACATCAATAAATGTATTGATGTAAAAACAAGGATTTATTACTAGAGATTGTGCGCTAGTAGTTTTTGATTCTTTGATGGATTTTGATGGCTCTCACCTCTAGGTTCAGAGTCGGCACGAGCACTAGAAATGGAAAAGAACAAGCGTATCATGTACTCAATGTGGAAAACATCATGTTTTACATGTTCTATGTAACAGAAAAGCACTTCAATCCATAAGATAGGAATATATACAATTATTGCTGCAATGTTCTCTTACAAAAAGTATATGGGTCAGAGTGAAAAGATCTTGTCTGCTTACACATTTGTAAATAGCTGGTTTTATTTGTCGCAGACTAAAAACCTTAAAGCAAAAAAAAAAAGAACAAAACGAACAGTCTTATTTATTTTTATTGATAATTCATATGTGTCACAATGGTTACAAATAATTTTGGAGAGCAACTACACGGAACCCGGGGACGAATAACATTAAGGTTTAATCTTAACGCAGAATACATGGTTGTTGTATTAACTTTAATTTTAACTCTTTAATTTCTCACAAAAATATGCATGATTAGTATTTAACGGCAAAGATAATTTATCCTACTTAGCTTTCACTTTCACCCACCACTATCTAAAAATATTCATGTGAGGTTAATAGCGGATTCCAAGAGAGTTAATATTGGGAAGCTTTTTCAACCTGCCTTCTGCACAAACTTTAACATTCCTTTAATTCTGATCATTATGAAGGAATTTTTAAAATAATTACAAATGGACTGATACTGTACTGATGTAACTACTGTTGTTGCTATGGTTAGCAAATTTGCCTCACCCTAACTTTGAGGTTAGGACTGCTAACCTCAAAGGTTAGCAGTCCTTTGAGGACTGCTAACCCTCAAAGGTTAGCAGTCCTTTGAGGGATGTCTCAAAGGACAGCTAACCTTTGAGACATCCCTGAAAGGTTAGCAGTAAGAAATATTGTAAGCTTTTGAAGAACTTAAACTGCACTATCCTGGCCATTGTGGCACAAAGAATTATTGAACAACTGGAAATGTATCAAAATATGGCCATCCATCTTTTGATGGCCATCCATCCAATGCTTTGCTGCATATCAATGAGAACGCACTATTCAACTGTGTAACATGGTATCATGCTGTGCTGTGGGGGATATTTTTATTCAACAGTGACAGCTGTTGAATAAAACAGCTGACCAAAGTTGTTGGAAGTGAAGAAAACTTCTGAGAATCTAAAAAAGACTCAGACTAAAATATAAAAGTATACTGAATAAAAAAGCACTAGAGAACTGTTGTGTTTACTCGTCGTGTTTTTTTTTTTTAGCAACAGCGACCTCTTTTGTTCGAGGGTAGCAACTACTTCCACAGGATTGGCCAAGCGGTTGTCAGGAGTGTTTACAGGAAACATGGCTTCTCTGTCTGTTGGAGAGCATCAAGAAATGGAAGGTGAGTATAGAAATGTTTAAAGAAGTAATCGTGATTTGGCGGTATGGTTTGGGGAGAGTATAAACTATTTAAAACAGCTTGTGTGTTGTTTAATTTTGGCGGTCGGGGTGGGCCGTTCTTCTTGTAAGACCCAGACCTTCATCCTGGTTTTGTTAGCTAACACAAGGCGTTAGCTGACGTTATTTATTTAACATCTGGCCAGTTTGTGTTTACGCACGGTTGTTGGTGTATATGCTAGTGCGGTGTTGTAGGAAACACGAATACCTGCATTATTCGGACCGTAGTTGCTTTTAATATGCTTCGATTTTCGCTCATTTGATCATTAGCTGTAAGTCCAGTCAATTGCCGAGCTACCTAGCATGTTTAGCAGTCTGTTGAGTCTGCAAATTTGAAACTGCTTATCTTCGCTAACGTTTTGGTAAGAACAAAATGTTGCCGAGACATTACATCAAGTGATCCTTAAGCCATTATTTTAAGTCTGTGGGGGTGAATGTTAACTTTTTCGTACACTTAACCAGTGCATTCTACAAAGGGCACACCGTGTATTCTCATAATAAATGTAATGGTCATAAGTAGCTTACAGCCAGCTCTGAATGCCTCTCGAGCCATCCTCTGATTTCTCAGTAGGTATGTTGGCAACATTTTCACCGGAGTTGTAAGGCAAAACATTAAATTTCTCCTTAAATATCATCAGTAGAGCCCTGAACTGATACTAGGTTCATCTGTGAGCGCAACATATTAAGAGAGCTGCAGCTTTTTGAAAGTGTAAATTCTGCACTGAAACTTGTTAAATTTAAAGTATTTAAATTTTCTGACTGCTTCAGCTCTGTCGCTAAAAATAGACAACGAATGATATTTTGGGCATAGTTACATCATATTTGACTATTCTCAAAACTGTAATCCAAAGTAAATAAAAAGCTGCTACTGCAGCCAGCTGGAACAACGACAGCAGTCACAGATTCACCTATCAGTAATTGAAATGGAGATTGGCATTGAATGACGTGTAAATTATCCTACAGTCTATTATGTGTGTCTATACAAAAGCTCTGCTGCTTTGTAATAAAATAAATCTTGTTCTTTATGTCAGTGGACCGACGAGGTGAGTCTGAAGAGTCTGGTGATGATGACACCAGAAGAAGGAGTATCAACGGCGATGTGGACCCAAATCAGCCCGCAGGCACAAGTGAGTCACTCTTTGCTCCCACATAAACAGCCATGTACTGATTTATTTATGTTTCTGAATCACATAGTTGATTAAAAACGGGCCACGCAGCTCCTGTAGTTTGAATTTTTCTATGCTAAATTACATTGCCTTTCCATTTTTCCCTAAGTATAATTTTGTCCTGTATGAAGGTAAAGAAGAGTCCCCTGTTGACATGGACACCATCACCTTGGACCCAGAAGAAGAGGTATTTTTTTGCCTGTTATTTTATTATTGTCATGTAAATTCATACCTTTAATATCTTGTGTAAACATTGTCAGCTGATGTTCTCCTATTCTTTCTAGGATGTCGATCTTGTTCATTGTCGTATTGGAAAAATCGAAGGATTGGAAGTTCTACAGAAGGCCAAAGTAAGCAAGCTGGATATTTTGGTTTTATTGATTGTGGAAGAAGAGATGTGAATGCAGTATGCAAAACTGAGTTTATTTTCGTACTGTTTTGATCTATAAAAATAGATCACATTCTGGGAGTTTTTTTTTTTTTTTCTTCAAAATGACTTTCTGTTTTTTTTTCTATTCTTTGTCTCGCTGCTTGTCCAGACACTCTCCTTAAGACAGAACCTCATCAAAAAGATCGAAAACCTTGAGAGCTTGAGCTCACTACGAGAACTAGATCTCTATGACAATCAGATCCGCAAACTAGAGAACCTGAGCAACCTCAAAGAATTAGAGTAAGTGTGGCTAGAGGAAAGTATGTATATTTAAGCCTGAAAATACCTATCGGATGTTGACTACAATAATTTTTTTGGTTACAATCTACCCACAGGTTGCTTGACGTTTCCTTTAACATTCTGAGGAAAGTGGAGAATTTGGAGGAGTTGACCAAAATTAAAAAACTTTTCCTGGTTCACAACAAAGTCACCGCCATCTCCAACATGGACCACCTCACAAGTCTGGAAATGTTGGAGCTGGGCTCGAATCGTATTAGGGTAAGTCAACGAGAGTCTGTTTAAGTTACACTCTTAAACCATCCATAAAATAACACAATGTGATCTTAATTTGACCACGTCTTTATCTTGTCTTGTATTCGCAGGTCATCGAGAACCTAGATGCTCTTTCGTCATTGCAAAGTTTGTTTCTTGGAACCAATAAAATAACAAAGCTTCAGAATCTGGACAGTTTACACAACCTGACTGTTTTAAGCATTCAGGTGCCTGCAAACAAAGTATTTTCACCACCTTAGGAATGTTTAAAGAAGAGTGATCAATATTTTCCTGCATATTCCTTTGCAGAGTAACCGGATTACTAAAATCGAGGGACTACAGAACCTGGTCAACCTGAAAGAACTCTATCTGAGCCACAATGGCATTGAGGTCATAGAGGGCCTCGAGAACAACGTGAGTTATGCAAGCTTCTGTTTACCAATAACGGCTACATGACAGACTGTTTAATGGCGCACAAAGGTCCCAACAACTTGGTTAGCATTTTGTAAATGTTCATTAATGTTGTTTTTTTTTTTTGTTTTTTTTCTTTTGTACAGAAAAATCTCACCACGCTGGATGTTGCTGCCAATCGAGTAAAGAAAATTGAGAATGTCAGCCATCTGACAGAGCTGCAGGAGTTCTGGGTATGGATTGTTTTGAGGTTAAGAATATTATTTACAATTTAGCTTTCAGATAATTTGACTTTTGCCTCTTGTTTTCACTGAGTGGTAAAGCACGGTTCAGTGCATAATTTCGTCTGTTTCTTTTCTAAAAACGGCCTTATCGTACCTCATATTCTCATTTATTGAGTATGACTGAATATATAGTTCACTGAGACTTCAGTGTCCATGTCAACAGGGGACTCTTCTTTACCTTCAGGTTGTTGGAAAATCAACCTGATATGCCTTAACCGAGTTGTGTGTCCTCTGTAAACAGACTATGACGTACTGCTGCTTATTGAAACATAGAATTAACATATTTGGGCAGCTGAAACCTGTATTTTCTTTAGCATTTGCCCGTAAGGTAACTAATACTGCAAATGAAGGTTATTACTGTAGAACATTTTTGGTCCAGAGTTTTACCTCTCTGAACAAAAATTTACTTTGTAGAGTAAATTTACTCTACAAAGCTTCTTGGATTGTTTTAATATCAGACTACCTAACAATCATAGGATATTACCAACAAATAAACCAACTGCTGTTTTCAAAACAAGAGGAAGGCTATATATAAGTACAGAAATATTCTCAGAAAACGGAAGGGAAAACTTTGTGTGCATGACCCTTGGGAAAGCAAAGCCTCATTATCAGCATTGTCAGACATCCATTTCAGAACATACAGCTGAAACGGTGACAGTAAAGAAGGCGTGTGGCGTACATTTTGAGAGCTCTGACAGGAACACATGCTTGAATGTCTCGTGGCTCGTCCCTCTACACCAAAGGAGTATCTGGTTGAACTCTGTCTTGAATCTGGGGCTAGCAGTCAAAATTCTCTCAGTGCTTTAAATACGAGGCAATTTGTTCTTTGTCCTAACATCTTATCAGATTTTGCTGATCAGTGCACTTTTCAGATTAGACATTCACTGGAAGATCTCTTCTTTCACTTAGACTCTGGTGCTGCTGCTGTTGTTGCTTTTTAGATTACACTTCCTCTCCAATCTCATCTTACCCTTACATTTCACGTCTTGTCTACTCAACCCAACACCTTCATCCACCCTGATCCTGTGTCAGTCTAAAACTCCACCTGAACATTTTCTAACAGAAGCCATCTTTGATGTGAACACTCTTGACTTGATTATCTAAAATAAAAGCTCCAAACTGCTATACAGTATACTTATATTTGTATACTGCTATACAAATTGAGAAAGTAACTAAAAGACAAATTTCTTAACTTATGCTTTTGCTGTATTTGAATCTCTCCTCAGATGAACGATAATCAGATAGACAACTGGTCGGATCTTGACGAGCTGAAGAATGCCAAGTCCCTGGAGACGGTGTATCTGGAGCGGAACCCTCTACAGAAAGATCCTCAGTACAGAAGAAAGATCATGCTGGCACTGCCTACTGTGCGCCAGATTGACGCTACCTTTATTCGCTTCTAAGCTGTAGTGTACGACCCACCTGCCAAACCTCTCAGTGTTTCACCTCCCTGCCTGCCCTGCCCACTAAAACACCTCCTCAAACATATTGGCCTCACGATATCATAATGCCACTCCAAAAAGGATATACATTCCAGCACAGAACTCACTCAACATACATGTATGCATGTATGCACTCATGCAAACCTCAGTCAATGCTTTTGTTTTCAAGCTTTTATTTATTAAGGCGGAACTGGTGAAAATGGAAAACTACCCTATGCTCATTTCCTCGTGTTTCTTCTGCACTTTGTTGGTTTTCTTTTTCCCTTCTTGTTTTAAATTTGTTTGCATGTGGGATACAGTTAGGCGCCCCAGGCTTGCTGCAGCCATCAGAAAAATAAGGAATTGTTCTTACCAAACACATCATTGAAGTTGCACTGCTCTTATATTAGTAGAAAGGGAGACAGATATTACTGTTTTGGGGATTTCTTTTTTTTTTTTTTTTTTTTTTTTTTAATATGTTTTGCCACTTCAATGTTGTTAGCGTAACTGAACCTGAAGAAAAGACCAATTCAAGATCAAACATTTAAAGGGAAATTGTAACAAGATGAAAAAAAAATAGAATCAACAAATATGGTTTTCTGATTTCTGCTTCATCTTACTTGATATATTGATCTAGAGAATTAAAAAAAAACAGAAACTGAAGCCTTAAAACATCTGATAATTAAAAGCAGGCTAGAAAAGTGGCTCATGCAGTCTTTTAAAGAACGACATTCTTTACTTCTGTATCATTTTAAATAAACTGGCATCGTAACAAAGGGACATCTTTTGTTGCCCGGCAGCCTTGTCTATTTCTTCAAATATTTTATGAAATAGTTTTAAAAGCTGATTAAAGACCCCTGCAGTAAAGTTAAACTCATGATAATGTCAAAAACTATCCATACAGATGGTATCCATGGTACCGTCACATTTTTTGTTAGGCATTAAAGCTTGAAACAGCCTCTGATTACAGCCATTGGTCACATTTACTTTCACCAGGTGGTTCGTTCCTTTTATTTAAACACCTGACAACAAAATGTAGATTGTATCAGAGTTAAATGTATATTCCAATGGCTGGACCAATGAAAAAGTGTTTACAAATGCAAAATAAACATACTTCAAATACATTTAGATATGAATAGTCTACTATTAGAATGCATGAATTTGTGAATATCCTAAAGCAAATAATAGTTGCTTTAGGATTGTTTAGATCAAATAATGGCAAGATCAGTCAAGTCAATCTAACATTATCTGGAAAGTTTGTTTATAAGTCGTAGGTGCTCATGAATAACTCCCTGGTCCAACTGACTAGTGATGCATCTTTAAAATAAAAAGATGTCACACCTCAGGGATAAAAGATCACAGAATAACTTATCAGAAAACAAAAATAAAGTGCTAAACTAAGTAAACTTTTTTTCTTGTCATCTAATGTCTATGTCACTTGGCTTTGACAATTTTTTGTAGCCATAAAAATGTCAGGATAAAGCTAGTTTATACCATAAAGTAAGTCATTTAAATGGCAACAAATTGTCAAAGGAAGCAACTGCCTAAACTAATGTTTAGAATTAGAGATCCTATTAAAACTTTTAAGCCCATATAGCAGCTATGGAACCATATAAAACTATCTACAAGAACGTTACGCATTACTAATATGATTGTTAATTTAAATTCAGTTTACCTTAATAAAAAGAAATAGCAAACTGAATTGGAAGTGCCACAATGTTTGTTTGTAAATACTGGACATCTCATAATGTAGGTGGCCTGTGCCATCATCACCTTCCCTTTGTAAAGTGATGTTTTATTGTGTTTGTGCCAGGCAGCACAACAGATTTGTGTGAGATCCTGAAAAGGAACAGAACAAAACCTCACTGGTCAAGTAGGAGCATTAAAACAAACTGCTTTCAGCTCCTTGTCAGAACTGATGAGTTGATGCTCTTTGTAAAATGAATGTAATATGCAAATATGAATAAAGTTACACTACTTAAGAAGAAAATGTGTAGTTTCATTCATTACTTGTCATAACCAGTACCTTTTCAAAGTTTGATTTGAAATTATGTGATTGCATTCAGCTATTACTATCGACCCCTAAGCTACACTTCAGACCATATAGCTATAGAATAAGGAAATAACTGCAGTTGTAAAACAGTTTGCTTAAAGTTATTCAGGTTAATTAGTGTACATTAACATTTCAGTTTGTATTTTATGGGCAGTACAATCTGTTTTACTATCATATGAATCCATAAGAAACAATAAGAATCACATGAAACTATATAAAGATACTCTTAGAGATGGTTATTTATTTTGAAGTCCGTTGTATGCCTTAAACACAGATATTATTACGACTACATGATCCAGAATGCAGCACCAGCTTGTAGCGGGTTCGCGCCGCACCAGACGTTGAGGCGAAAAAGACCACAAAGCGCATGCGCTGCATTGTATGTTGTTGTTTGTGGCGGTAAGATGGCGGCGCTCGGAGACACCTCAGCTCCGGGGGTGAACGGGTTAATACAACAATTCACAGCAATAACAGGTAAAAATAAGCTTACATTAAGCTTTATAAATAATAGGTTGCTTTGGGGAGGCCATAAGGCACTAGTTCTCTTTCCACAAAATATATGGAGCAGCGCGCAGATAAGGAAAATGGACGCTTTAGTGTCGCTGTGGCTCCTTCGCTGTCAATGCTTTGCAGAGTGGAGAAGCAGAGGCAGTTTTAGCTAAACTATGATAAAATTACATGTAAAGGGTTTACACAGCTACTTGTTTTGAAAATTGCATTTCTTACTCATTCAACAGACCATTTGTTTCCCTGTTAAAGTGATATCACTCAACACATTGTTAGTCTCGACAGTATTTTTTTTTTTTTTTTGCTCTTTGGATGGCTTCTTTTCCGTGAGTGTGGAATGGACGTCGGCTGTAGAACATTCCCCTTCTTCATCTCCGGCCTCATGTCGGGTTACTGTCATATTAACAGCCGCCGTCACTTAAAATACCTGGACAGATACCGCTTCTGCCTTAGAGAGTCAGCACATTCATACGAAATAGTTTTTAAGTGCTTTGAGATGTAGTACAGTGTTTCAGTTTTAAGTTATTTATTAAAGAAGAGGAGAGCAGAGTGAGAACAGGGGCCATCAGACTTGAAAAGTGAAACGGTCATGCGCAGTACAGGCGGAAGACTTCGACTGGCTGTTGAGCTTTTGACGCTTTAACAATTATTGAAACAATCCATTTGTTGTATATGTCTACTTACAACATATTACACATGGATGATTTAAATACATTTCATGTTTTTTTCGAGTGACTTGCATGAAATAGCCGGAGTTTTTCGTTTTTGTGATTTCCTTCAGACTTTTTGAAACCGGGAGCATATTGTACTTGAACTTTAAGGCAGTAACTGCCTTATAAGTTCGCAATAAAATTTGAACGTCAGACTTAAAAAAACTCGTTGTTGATCCCGCTGTCCTTCCCGAAACAAATAACCCCAACTGCAACTTTGGCAACCTTCAATTGTCACAGAACCCTGTTGCCTAAGACAACTCATAAGGTTTAAGTTAGAGACATGGCAATATGCACATGATTTTCCAGTTCATCCTCCACATACCAACAAGATTTTCATATGTAAAAAATATATTATAACAAAAAGTTGTTTATATTTCCAAGAGTGTTTGGTAAAGATTGACAGCAGTACAGATTAAGAATAGGCAAAGCCCATACTTAATAAGTGTTTTCAACAAACTTGATCAGAATAAAATAAATATCTTGCTTAAGTATTGCTGCTCTTATATTCTAATTGTTTATCTTTGTTTTTAGCATTTACTTAAACCGGGGGACAGAAAGTCCAATAGTTTATTCTACAGGTAATAAGAGGAGATCCTGGGACTAGATATGTACAATATTGAAAAAAAAAAAAAGCACTTGTAATTGTGAAACAAATGTTAATATTGATGAACTGTTCCACTTAACGCATTTTTACTTATTGCTCTCCTTTGGTTACAAAATAATGATGTCTCAGGCTTTGAGTTTAATATATCTCTCACTAAATCGCATATCAGGTGTAGGCATACTGGAGGTGAAAGTTCATCAGGTAGGTCTGAAGTTATTAAGGCAGGTGTCTCAAAATAGCCTTGTAGATTTAAAACGTATGACTGTCCCAGTCTACAAGTGGACAAGTCAGACAGCTCAACATAGTAATATAGGAGACGATAATGTGGGATTCTATGTAATAAATCTCAGAGGGCCATAACATCTATTATCAAATCAATTATTTGGGCACTTGCAAAGTGTCTCATTAAAATTGTTTCCCTAAAATTGTAAATGTTTGCAATTTTAGTGGCTTTTCTATCATACATTTTCTTTTCACTTGCTTTTATCAATGTTTTTAAAGTGAACATTTGCCCTTCTGTAAATGTATTCAAATAATGTAAGAGGGTTAAATTAGCTGTTGATTAATTCTCAATAGATTTTCTGAACAGTAAAATGTTTCATACTCTCTACAGTATTATGACGGCGTTAAATTTGATTGGCTGTTGTGGTTGTGTCAGGGGCCACAGAGAGTGTTGGAAAACACATGCTGGAAGCATGCAACAATAACCTGGAGATGGCGGTCACCATGTTCCTGGATGGAGGTGGGATGGCAGAGGAGCCCAGCACCAGCTCCAGTTCAGCAGCATCGAGCAGCAGAGCGCCCCCTACAGAGTGAGCTTATGTTTTAACTCCACAAGCTCCACAGACCGAAGTAAAACTGATTGTGTCATCTTTAGAGTCAGAATGGAACAGCTTTTTATTGCATGGAGATGGTAGAATAAATCTCTGAATGAAAATGTGCCAATGAACAATAACGTTTTGCTTTTGTCTATTAATATTTCAGTGAAGTACGAGCGCCCATTCCTCAGAAGCAGGACATTTTAGTGGAGCCTGAACCTCTGTTTGGAGGTACTGGAGAGGTTCTTATTTTTCCACCAACTGACCAGAATGTTGTCCCTTACAGCTATTGATATCTTTTTTTTTGTGTGTGTATATTTTCATGTTTTCAGTACCAAAGCGAAGACGGCCAGCTCGGTCTATATTTGACGGTTTCCGAGACTTTCAAACAGAAACGAGTGTGTACTTTATATCCTAAAATATTTGATATTTGAAACATTTTCACAGTTTAATTCTTCTTGGCAGGAATTGGCTATAAAGTTTCTTAAGGTTTCAATTGTATTGTGTTAACTTGCTATAAGGATTTGGAATGTTTTTCTCTAAAAGTTCGTCAGGAACAGGAGCTGCGTAACGGTGGAACAGTGGACAAGAAACTGAGCACTCTGGCAGACCTTTTCCGTCCTCCCATTGAGCTCATGCACAAAGGGAGCTTTGAGACGGTGAGGAGTCACTCTACACCTCACCGTTCTTCAGTTTAACTGGACTTTTTATGTCATTTCTAACAATAGCTGTTTAGATCACAGGTGGGAAGCCAAGTAAAAACCGGCAGACTGTCATTTCATTCTGTCGTTGTTTATTCATAACTGTAGGAGTGAAGGGAAACTGGACATCTATGCTATATATGAACCCTCTGGCGGTCTTAAGAGATGTGGTGTAGAAAAGATATGTTTATGTAAAAACATCCAGTGGTTTTACTCTGCAACAGTTGTTTTGTGGGTCAGTTAGTATGGGGCTCAAGTAGTTTTCAAAGTGCATCTTTTTTTCCCAAATTCATATTTAAAAATAGATTTGATAAATTGTTGAAACATATTTGATGGTACTTGACTGTTTTCTGTGTCTTTTAGGCTAAAGACTGTGGACAGCTTGAAAATAAGTGGCTAATGATCAACATACAAAATGTTCAGGACTTTGCTTGCCAGTGCCTCAACAGAGATGTGTGGAGCAACGATGCTGTGAAGAACATCATCCGAGAACACTTCATATTTTGGCAGGTACGTAGGTTATGGGAACTTCATTACTGACCAGTGCACAGTAAGAGCTTAATACAGTTTCAGCATCGAAGGGTCAGTTTCATTGCTGTTATCATAAGTGCATGATTTACATGTTTGAACAGAAATTGTGAGAAAACCAAACATGCTTATATTCTTTTATGAAAAGTTTTTTGTAGCTTTTCAGCAGCAGGAGAGAAATCGTGTTCCTTTCTTGTTTTTCATGCACATGTTACTGAGTTCATTAGTTCTTTTTCTTTCGTGTGTTTTGCACATTACAGTACAGTTTTTATCTTGGCAGGTTTATCACGATAGTGAAGAGGGACAACGGTACATCCAGTTCTATAAGCTCAACAAGTTTCCCTACATTTCAATTCTTGATCCACGCACAGGTGAGAAGCTTTGATGAATATTTATTGAACGTTTGAATGTTTTAATACTTTGATTTTCTTGGAGTGTAACAGTGAACAAAACAAGCATGGCAGATGTTGTATTGAGCATTTGTACGTTTTTACCATTGTTCTGAGTTGCAGGTTTCAGCTCACTGTCTTCATTCCCACTTTCAAGCTTTTCACATTAACTTGCTAGCAGCTTTGGCCAGAGTTCGGATTCTTCAAAATAAACACAGTAGTGTTTATGAAGATTGCTGCAAAATTGAAGCCAGCTATAATTTTATTTGGTCTGAATGCAAAACAACTTCAGAGTTGATGCACACATGCCGACATGTACAGCATACAAATTTACTTCCATTTGTAAATACAGGAGTAAATAAGGCCGCATCTTCTTCAGGGCTGTGGAGTGTTCTCACAGGAGTCGGATGTCCTGTGAACCCCCACATAAAAAAAAGTACTGAATAGCAAAACGTCACAATTGGCCATTAGCACGTACAGTTTTAACATAGCCTGATATCCAGTCGCTTAGAAGGCGTAACTTATGTAATTAGGACTTCCTTTATTTTAAAAATAAAATATTTTTATTAAGGTGCAATTTTAACCTCCTCGAATTCAGGGCAAAAAATGGTGGAGTGGAACCAGCTGGATGTGGCGTCGTTCATAGAGCAGGCAACCGGCTTCCTGGCAGAGCACGGACAGCTCGACGGGCCCACCTGCAACGCCCCTCCTGCCAAACGGGCGCGCTCAGTGAGTGTGTGATCTAACCCATCAGCGCCATGCTACCCATTCAGCTCAATGTTTTTCTCCTTTCTGTATATTTCGTATTTTTGGCTTGCAACCATCTTAGGAGCTTTCTTGTTGCTTTGAACAGAATCAACTTCATCTAATGTTTTTATTCCTCAAAATAAAAACACAGCAAAAACCATTGTTACTGCCGTTTGAGCCGTCTTCTCCTGCTGCTCACTGCGTTTTCTCCTCCAGGAGAGTCTGATTGACGCCAGCGAAGACAGCCAGCTGGAGGCGGCGATCCGAGCGTCGCTACAGGAGACCCACTATGACTCATCAAACGTCCCCGAAGCACCCGACTCCCCCCGATCAGAGGACGAATCCGACGCAGAGCCTTTCTCGGACAGCGAGGGACCCATTTCTGTTGACGGCTCAGACAGTGAAACGCCAGCACCACACGAAGAGAAAAGTTCTACAAGCAAATACACACCGAGCGCTACGGTCGCCACCGCCCAGCAACGTCTACATCCCGATAGTTCCACTTCCTCCCACAGAAAATCTCCATACAAAGAGAACAATCACATCCACAAAAAAGAGGAGAGCAAAAAGAACTACCTGGAGCCCTCAGCTCCAAGTCTGCTTCATTCTCCACAAGAGGCAGACTCTGGAGGGAATCACTGCACCTCTCAAGCCAAAGCTGCTACAACCTCCAGCATCAGCACCACAACTTGTGATGTGGACTGTCCTGATGACAATGGTACGAAGAAACACTAACTATAAGTCTTGTTCCAGAATGATTGTGTACAATATCGCTGTCAGAAGTCTGAATTTAGCTCCAAGTAAAGAAATTGAAAATTAATAGAATACATTAAGTCAGAATCTTGTTTTGAAAAGTTGGAGGTCTGCTTCCAACCTTGAGGTCAGATTTAGCATGGATGCTGGTCTTATAAAACATACTGAAATTTGTGTGGAGGAGGAACCCAGCTTATTTGTAGTTCTGGTAGTTTATACCTCCTTAAGACATTCTTTATTTGTAGACATGTTTCTTTATATTTAGACTACCTCTACTGGATACAGATATGTCCTTATCAACTAGAATTACTAAGTAGTTTGGCTACTTAGCCCAACACTTTGGAAGCTACACTGGTTTTCTGGTTTGTATCAAGATCCTGTACCAAGTTCTGACTCAATTATCAGATCCAATTTTGACTTTCAAGACCAAACCAGCAGGATTAATTTCAATGTTTTTTCTGGTCTGTAAGATTATTTAAAAACTAACGTGTATAGCATGTAGAAAATAGTACTTCCAGACTTTCAATCTTTTAAATTTTGTCATTTCGTATTTCCTTTTTTATGTCTTTTCCTTGTAACTTTTGTATACCCGCTTATCACCTTTCTTTCTTTGTTTCATTCTCTCTGTCCAGTCCTTTTTTTATTGTGTTTAAGCTTTACATTATATTAGTTTAACCCTGGATTAAACTGTCCAACTCCATTGTTGCAGAAATAAATGTAACATTTTATTTTTTATTTCTGATTTTTTGCAAAGGCCCCAAAGCCAGGCTGATGCTTCGTTACCCAGACGGGCAGAGAGAACAGATCTCCTTGTCTTCAAAAGCTAAACTTTTGGTGAGTTCAAGCCACAATCAGTTTTACTAATAACGTATAAAAGTATCTATGTCCCAAAAATGATTCAATGTTTGGTCATATTAGAGCCACGGATTTCAATGTATTTTACTTTTTAGTATAAGGATGTTTGAAGTGTAGGGGACACATTAAACATGTTGAGATTAAAGATTAACCTTTTGGTCATGATGAAAAACACCTTGTGTGGTGGAAACCTAACGCAGAAGGGAATAAAAAAGAAGGTGGTCGGACCTACGACCAGCAGAGACAGCTTAGCGAGACTGACATCTAGTTGTAGTCGATGTTTCTTTTTTATATTCTGCCAACAAAACATGCTCATATTGAAATATCCTTTTGAAAAGAAAACTTGTCAGAAGGTGCAAACACTTGAAACAACGTTCCAGCAGCACAGCAGTCTTTAGCAGAGCAACACTTTCTTGGGTTGGATAAAAGCTCATCCATAGGTTTAGTGTCCAGACCTGAGTTCAGTTGAGATTCTGTCTTAGAAATTGATGTTCTAAGATTCTCATCTTTCAGATTGACATTGAAATTTGTGTTTGTAGAAGAAAATTAAAGACATTTTAATACAGACGAAACTTTAATTTGTAACTAGCTAACATTGTTCCTCTCTTTCTTTCAAGGCCCTGGTAAGACACGTCCAGTCCAAGGGTTACCCTAACGAACGCTTTGAACTCGTCACCAACTTCCCCAGGAGAAAGCTCGCCCACTTGGACTATGACATCACGTTACAGGAGGCGGGGCTTTGTCCACAGGAGACTGTTTTTGTTCAGGAGAGGAACTAGCCAACCCAGAAACATCCACTTTCTGCTTCTGTATCTCTAACAGACTTCACCAATTCACACATCAACAACCTGGGCCAACCGTCAGTTCTAAAGGAGACTCTGCTTGTTTTGACAGGGCTGATGTTTTAAGGATGGACCGCCTTGACTGTTCATCTCCGCTGACAGTCTAATGCCTTTGTAATGCTCAACAATTTGGCCAGTAAGGTGCTTCAGATATCAGCACTCGGTTTCTTTTCTAAACAATGTCTATTCTGGACTAATGCAGCACATTAGAGCAGAATACACATTGTTTTCACCTGTTCATAAAACCTCGGATAGCAGATCACTAATCGACTGTGGGCAACCAGAGACTTGTACAAAATTACTTTTACTTCCCAAACTGTAGATTAAATGTCAGAGTTTATTTTCTAGCTCTTCCTTTATTTTTTTTATTTTATTTTTTTCTGTACATGGACGAGTAAAGGGAGGTTCATTCTTCTTTTTTTCTCCATCATTGTTTCGAATTTTGGAACTTGGAAAGCAGAAGTGTTTGAAGAATAGATCCAAAAATTGCAAGTAAAAAATAAAGATGTCTTTTTTTAACGCAGAAGGGAATAAAAAAGAAGGTGGTCGGACCTAAGACGAGCAGAGACAGCTTAGCGAGACTGACATTTAGCCGTAGTCGATGTTTCTTTTTTATATTCTGCCAACAAAACATGCTCATACTGAAATATAACCACCAAAATCCAAGACATTCTGTTTGATCTTTTCTTAAATATTTTTAATATCTTAAACAAAAGGTTAAAATGTAACTCTAAAGAGCTAAATGATGCCTAATGTTTCAAGAAATGTTTTAGGGAGACTCAATATCCAGCTAACAAAAATCTATTCTTCTTTTGGAAACTGCTTGGTTTTAAGTATTGATCGTTTTACCAATGCCAAGGTGGTTGTATAAGGAATCAAATATTTTGGCACTTTAAACAAAACAATTACATTTTTAAGATTTGCTATGAAAAATATGCGAATTCAAATATCAAATGTGGAAACCGCTAGTTAGGATAAAACTGCAGGTCTTAAAATGTGTAAGTAAATATCCTGTTATGTTTTTTATCTTGTGGAGAGTGCAGGGAGTCTGTAGTCTGAAGATTTGCATAATTTAATCTAGGAACAGATGTAGGAGTGGATTTACAAACAACCTTCACATTTAAGTTCAAAGCTGTAGCAGTTTTTTTTCTGAACAAAAGCGCTCCTCCTTAGCGATCACCGAAGACTGGAATGTGGCTGATAGTCCACTTTACTGCAGTAATATTTGAAGCAACACTGCAGGTACAATCTTAAATGTTTATCCATCACAAACTTTCACCAATACTTTTAGTATCTGTTTGGAAATGTGCCAGAAACGTTTCATCAGTTTTTTTAGTATTAAGCTCACACACTCACTTAGGTTCAGATCAGCCTACATTAATGAAAAAACTTTCCCTTAGTTTCTGACCGACCACTTCCTGCTGGCACTGCTTGGTGTGACCTGCATTTTCCGATAACAATCCTGAGTCATTTCACAATGAAGATTGCTTCAGCTCAGCTCTCTCAAGCGTTTCATTGGAGAACTTTTGTTGAAAAAATATTCACTCCACCGGTCGTGTAGTTTTATTGTTATATATAAAACCTGTTTTTATTAGACATGTTATATGGAATAATTGACCACATTGGTGAGGTAAAAATCTATTAACCTGTTGGGCTGCTATTATCTGGGTTTAGGCCTAATCTGAGTTCTGGTTTTGTATGTCTGCCATGTGTGCAATCTGATTGTCCCAAATTTCCAGTATACAACTTTTTTCTTTTCTTTTTTTTTGGAGGTGGAGAAGGAGCTCTCCATTATGTATTCAGGTCTATATTAAGGATTGATCATGAATTGATGTCTAATCTTATTTCTTATGTATCTCAAGAAAAGAAATGTACTGGATTTCAACAAAAAAAAAAAAAGATAAACCTTAGTTTACCTATTAAGCCAAAAATGTGATGTGTAGCTGAGGAAAAGGTCAGGACATCCTACGCTTTATTCTAGCAGCTAGTGTTGCAGTGAAGCAGGTCTCTTGACATTAGCCTAAAGGAAGTTTTACCCCGCTCCCCACTTTCAGATGTGAGATGTTTGAGGACGTTCTTGCTTGTAAAGTCTGTTTCAAGCTGAATTCATAGACGCTCAGAATCTGAAAGGCATTAGCATCGTAGTGGGAAATAACAAAAAGAACTGACCCCTCAAATCATCTTTTCTCAGGAGCCCCATATAGGGCTGTGCCCGCTCTGATGTAAGGAGGTAAGTTTAAAATATCGGAGTAATTGTTCCAGTGAAGACAACTTGCAAATTTATGTAGGGCACTCTGAAATCTGGACAGTTGTTTTAAAGCGTGAGCTGCATTACAAAGCTGGTCTCACCAGAGATGAAACTGTAGATGTGCTTTAAAAGAAAAAAAATAAAGTCAGAACCGATCTCTTTATAAAACACTTTAAGAACCTAAACACAATAGTCAAAGTAACGCGTTCATTAGAGTAGTAGAGTAAATCAAATTATTTGTTTGATCATGAAATTAAACACGGTGTAAACCAAAACACTGTCATCATTTCCACCAAACCATTTTGATGAACACATTTTCCTGATTAAATCTTTGCTTTCTTTCCTTCTTTTCTATTTGCAGGAACTGGGAAATTCCAAATTAAAGAAGCGATTGATGGAATGGAGCTAAATCCATGGAAACTATTAATGCCAATCTGCTTGGGGCTTCCAGAGACATAAGACTATGATTGAGGTTAAAGCTGAACACATACTCTACAATAACAAAATGTCTCTTTTGAGAGTCGAAAACAGGTCAGAACATGTCATACTTAAGAAGAACTCCTGGGAGGTACTCATGGGTTCTTCCTACTGCAGAAGTTGTACAGGTTTGGTCTCAGACATCAAATACGGAGGTTCTGCCCAGGTAATGTGCTAGAAACAAGCAGCAAGAACAGAATAATGTCTTTTATTCTTGCAGCCCTTGGAGAGAACAAATTGATCTGTTTTTGAGTATGAATAAACCTTCATTACTGCATTTTATAAGACTGGCTTAATGGGAAACATTAACTCTGCTGTGGATTTTCTTATCAAAGTGATTTATTTCCAGTTGCAAGAGGGAAGAACACACCCAAGTAACTCGGTATGCATTCTTTGAGCTTACAGTACAGAAATTCACTTATATCCTCCCTTCTCTACACAAAGATAGATAAGGGTGAGTGGGACAGGAGGATTGTTAGTCAAACGAATACTAGATGTTTTTCAACTTGCACTTTCTAAAATTGAACTGCATACATGGCATCATTTATCTTAAGCTCACCTCTTTTGTGGCATTATCTAAGTAAAACACGCTCTTCTTATTTGCTCTGCATGCCTAAGATTTCTGTAAAGAAATTTCCCCCTTCATTTCTCAGACTGATCCTCCTAAAATTGCATACCTAATCATCTAGGTTGTTGAAGTGTAGCCCTTAAATTGTATCCTTCTTTTTCTGTACTCTTTGAATGTTTCATAGTAGCCACATCCCTTGAACGTTTTCACATTTTGTCACACTACCACCAGGTTTTTTTCATTTAGATTTTATGTGTGGACAAAACTGGAAGAGGCTTGTTCACCTTCACGCAGGACAGTAACCCCAAACAGTCAGATGTACAGTGGAATGGGTTCAATCAAAGCGTAGTCATGTGTTAAAATGGCCCAGATCTGAGTTTGATTGGGAATCAGTAGCAAGACTTTAAAACCAATGTTCACGGAGACGCTGCGTCCAATATTAATGAGACTGAGCTATTTGACTGGCTAAATGTGTAAAGCTGCTAAATACTAATCATACCCCAGAAGACTTGGACCTGTAATTTAAGTGGAAGCTGCTGTTGGCTGGAAGCCATACTTTTGATATTTTTATTTGTGGAGAATGTTTATTTAAATTAAGCATGTTCCACTCTTTTTTTTTCATTTCACATTAAAGTCAAAGTTCTAGACGTTCCTCTGCAGAAAAGGATAAAAAGAAACCATCCTAAGGCGATGATAAAGGTGATTGCTTACAAGAGCCATTAATTGGCAGAAACTATTCCTTTAGGTGTCTAATTAATCCATCTTCTTTCTTAAGCTGCTCTTTTCCCCTTGCCGTTTTAACTAGGGAGTCTGCAGAACATGAGTACTAGCTTAATAACAAGGTCAGGTTTGTTTATAGTCTCTCTTTGTCGTTGGTCAGGTCGTCCTCAGTCATCATTATTCACTTGTTTTGTTAATACTTGCCCATTTAATAAAAGCCAGAACCTATATTATCAACAATCAGTCAGATTGGGGCAAAGGTCAGAGTTAACAGAAAAAAAGTCCTGCAGCTGCACAAACAGATGAGTCTGTTTCACTGCCCTCTCTGTGTGGATCCTACAGTTTGAGACGTGCCTTTCTTCACCTCCTGCTTTGTGGAAAGTGGAAAAAAATGGCACCTTCAAAAGGAATCATTTAAATAATAGAAAATTATTAAATTTTTTTATTCCATGAAGATTTTTTTTTTAAACTGGTGTTTTACTAACACTATATGTATGGTATACATTCTTTATATTTGAAATACAAATGATATATAATTAGTGTTATATCATTACAGTAAAGATACTGTTTTAAATATCTTTGAAGTGTCGAAGTTATATGAGGTAACTGGGACAGCAGCAATTAGAGCCGGTGTGTGTAAGGGGGTTGTCTGGTTGTGTAACAAGCCATTGCCCTTGATCATATTTCAGTCTTTCAGCTGGTTCTGAGAAAGAATCAATAGAAGTTAATGTCCAACCAGCAGGTGATCTCGGATCTGAGTTCAAAGTAATCTGTTACTCATTTTATACTTGAAAATCAGTTCAGGGATCATGAGATAGCATCAATCATGACAAAAACACTTTCTGGAGAGAATTAGATAAACATAACAGTCCTCAAATAGGGAAAAAAAGGATCTTTGAAAAAAAATTATATTAACAGTTGTAAAAATTTTAATCCACAGATTTACACTCCGCTTCAGCTCTTTCAATAGAGGTGAGAGTATGTGCTTGTTCTCAACTTTATATGCAGCTTCAATCTGTTATTTCTGAGTGAAAAGACAGGAGTGTTTTCCTGAGCCGTTATCATGGGTGGACCTTAGGAAGATCAGTCTGTGACAGTTCAATCTGACTCATTAAACTGCACTATTTAAAATTCAAAACATCTGACAGTTTAAACAAATACGGGCTGAAAACGTATTTTTTTACCTCTTGAAAGTGCAGTGCTTTTTGTTTTTCTTTTCTAATGAGAAGCATTGACAAGCTGGTCTTTGTTGAAGGGATTTTCTGGGAATATTTATGAAGAAAACCTGTTAAAGGCTATAAAACACATGAATCCAGTGTGGAGGTTTGCCTTACATGCACACAAGCCAACAAAGGAATGGTTTAGATTCATGCACAATCATGTGTTGCAATGTCCTAGCCAAAGTCCAGATGAAAATTCAGATGGACAGACTTACAGAAAATCATACATACTCACATTTGGTACATTGAGAACAGAATAGAATACCTAGTATTTAGTCAGGAATTTTCACTAGGGCTGTTGTGAAAATTGAGTAATCTATCGATTATTCTTACGATTAATCGGATAAAAAAAGATAAAATAAAACATTGGTAAATCTAACATAACAGCAGTATTATTATCGCATATCAATATCAGTCCAATTTTTCACATTTAAGTTTCTCTAACAGTTACTTTTCTGTAGTTTAGAAAATTTACCTGTAACAATAATAGCTTTTTGTATAACTTGAAGAAAAGTTATACAAAAATCTGAAATTAATTCAATGTAATAATAAAGAGGCAGGCTCACAAATAGCCTA